>JAOWBJ010160803.1:0-11934 GCA_028566335.1 Monarda citriodora | reverse complement strand
AAGAAGAAGAAGAAGAAGAAGAAGGAGAAGGAGAAGAAGAAGTAGAAGGAGAAGGAGAAGGAGAAGAAGGAGAAGAAGAAGGAGAAGAAGAAGGAGAAGAAGAAGGAGAAGAAGAAGGAGAAGAAGAAGGAGGAGCAGAAGGAGCAGGAGGAGGAGCAGGAGGAGGAGGAGGAGGAGGAAGAGGAAGAGGAAGAGGAAGAAGAAGAAGAAGAGGAAGAAGAAGAGGAAGAAGAAGAAGAAGAAGAAGAAGAAGAAGAAGAAGAAGACCTTACCAGCGGACGAATGAAGGAGCCCCAGTTCGAGCAACCGGACCTGAATGAAGTTGTCAAAGATTTCCTCGAAGAACATCGCGAGAATTCCTCAAGTTCCTCAGTCGAGCACAAGGTCGGCATCAACCTTATGATGAGGATGACCTCAGAAGAAACCCCAAGCAGCGTCACCGCAACGTAAAACCCCCAGTGTCCAACTAGTTGGTTCGCATCATGCGAGAGCTTCCCCTCATCGGGATAACCATCGAGAGAGGGGTGATTATCGCACCAGACGCCCAAGGGTCAGCCCACCTCGGTATTGTTCTCCACCTCGTCATCGCTCCCGGTCAGATGACGAGCTTCACGTCGAAGGAGGATTCGATGCATACGGAAGAATTGTTACCCCCTTCACCGATTCAATACTCCAGACCCCCCTCCCAGAAAGGTATAAAGTTCCAAACATCCCTTCGTACAATGCTCTGTGTGATCCGCAAGACTTCCCCCCGCAATACCAATACAATATGATAAACCAACGACTCAATGAGGTCCACATGTGCAAGCTCTTTCCTGAGTTGTTGGTGAGTAATGCCCGTAGACGGTTCGACAGCCTACCAACTAGTAGCATCGGATCATACCGAGACCTAATGACAACCATCCATCGAATTTTTTTCCAGAAAGCTAAGTCGAAGACCACTTCGGCTCATCTACTCACTATGCGACAAGACCGAGGTGAGAACATCATGACTTTATGACCAGGTTCAACAAGGAATGCCTGAAAGTTGAGGATGTCAACGACTTACTCATCATCTTGACTTTCCAGAATGGCATCCTACCTGGCACATTATAGCCCAAAACAGCCTCGAAGCTTTGGCGCATTGCAGATCGGTTCGCAAAAGCCGACGAAGCATATAGGAGGAAGTGCCGGAGCTGATAAAGCTGAGCCTGCTGAGAAGAGAAAGAAAGCTGGAGATCGTGGAGACCAAGGACGAGGCCAACGACACGCTCATAAGGGACTCCAATGCAGACCTTTACAGTCCAGGCTTGGACCTCGTCAAGGTCAAGATAAACCTCAGCCTCAGTATACTCCGTTGACAAAGTGAAGGGCATAAATCTATGAACTCCACTCGACATGTTCGAGAAGCCACGCCCGATAAAGAAGTCATCTAAGCGTCGAACTAAGGATAAGTATTGTTTCTTCCATGAAGACCATGGACAGGATAGGGAAGAGTGTAGGAACCTTGCAGCGGACATCAAAAGTTTAGTCAGAGAAGGTACACTAAAGAAGTACCAAGACCGAAACCAATGTAACGACTGATCTGAATGTCCACGTCATAACAAAGGTAAATGAAGGCAAGACAGAGGAGGGAAAGCTGCGGTCCTTCTACAGACAAGAAAGCTAGACGGGATCCCAACGGTGACGAAGACGTGCCTCAGTTTGCCGGAGTTGTCACTACAATCACAGAACTCCCTCTTAGCAAGACGAAGTTCTCCCTTAAGGCTGAAGTCCGAAGTCCCCATTCAGAAGAGCCGGCGCACAAGCGGCTCAAGAAGGACGAAGCAATCGTCTTTTGAGATAAAGACCCGGTGCCAGCCGTGATGCCTCATCAAGATGCAATCATGATCCAAGTCAGGGTCACCAATAAGCTCGTTCATCGAGTGTTCGTTGGTAGCGGGGCCTCGATAAGCATTCTTTTCAAAAATTGTTTTGATAAACTGGAAATCGACGAGACTCACCTAGCACCGGCACCACTTCCGTTGCGGAGTTTTGTACAAGAAGAAACACACCCGGAAGGAGTCATCGGACTCCATGTTACAGTAGGGAAGGCTCTAACAAGCTCAACAAAGGTGGTTCAATTCTTCGTAGTAAAGGCCCACTCGCCGTATAATATCATCCTCGAACCTCGATAGAGATTGGTTAAATGCGGTGAGGGCCGTATGCTTGACATACCACCTGATGATCAAGATCCCCACCAAGGAAGGAGTAACAGTAGTCAGAGGTGATCAAAAGCGAGATAAAGAATGTGCAAATTGCCCTAAGAAGAGTTGACACCATAGCTCAGCACCCTGCAAAGCAATTACGGGAACCTGAGGAGTTGGAGCTGGAAAATATGTCATTAGCATCAAACACGCTAGTTGAAGAGGTCATATTGTACGAAGACGATCCCCTCATGGTCGGTTTCACCAGAGTACCTCATCTAAGGGAGAATATTATCGAACTCCTCGAAGAATACAGAGATGTCTTCACTTGGTCACCCTTGGACATGACGGGGGTTTCACCTAACATCATCACATACCGGCTCAACATCGACCCGGGTATCAAACCGGTAAAGCAGAAGCAGAGGATCTTTGCAACAAAACAGAGCCAGGTCATACATGACGAGGTGCACCAACTCTTGAAAGCATGGATATTGTTCGAAGTCAAGTATCCGACCTGGATAGCCAACCCGGTAATGGTTAAGAAAGAAGGAGGAGCATGGCAGATGTGCATCGACTACACCGACCTCAACAAACACTGTCCCAAAGACTATTACCCTCTTTCAAATATCGACAAGAATGTCGAAGCCTTAGTTGGTTACGAGCTCTTCAGCTTCTTGGGTCTATACAAGGGATATCACCAAATCCTGATGAGTGACGAGGATACATCCAAGACAGCATTCATCACAGACTTCGGTGTCTTCGCACACAAGAAGATGTCCTTCGGACTCAAGAATGTCGGAGCAACCTATCAAAGGATGGTCGACAATATATTATAGCCTCACATCGGCAAGATCGTGTAGGTATATGTTGATGACATCATGGTAAAAAACAAAGACAAAGCTACCTGCGTGGACGACCTTAAGACGATCTTCAGCATCCTCCAAAGTGTAAACTTGGAGCTGAATCCCCAGAAGTGTACATTCATGGTGCGAAGTGAAAAATTTCTGGGGTGCTGGATATCAAAAGAAGGTTTGAAGGCTAACCCGTCCAAAGTACAAGCAGTCAAGGATATGAAGGTGTCGAAAACCATCCACGACGCGTAAAAATTGGCGGGATGTCTGGCCGCATTAAGCCGCTTTCTTTCAAAAGCTGCAGAAAGGCAACTCCCGTTTTTCAAGATTCTGAAGAAAGCCCCAGCTTTCGACTGGAGGGAGGAGCACATGAAAGCATTAGACGAACTCAAGAATGACCTGGCCAAACTCTCCACTTTGTCCGTCCTGAAAGAAGGAGAAACTCTCTCGCTGTATCTAGCGGTCTCTGATGAAACAATCAATGCAATACTGGTACGAGAAGAAGGACGTTGTCAACTTTCGGTGTACTTCATCAGTTGAGCATTAAAAAGATTCGAAGTGCGGTATCAGCCTCTGGAGAAATCGCGCTAGCATTGGTGAATGCCGCAAGAAGATTGCGACCATACTTTCATGCGCACCCCATACGAGTTCTTACTGACCTACCACTTCGGTAAGTCCTAACGAAGCCAGAAGCATCAGGAAGAATCGCGAAGTGGGCCATCGAGTTGGGAGAGCTACTATCTTTTTCTACCCTCGAAAATCGATCAAAGGTCAAGCCTTAGCGGATTCCCTAGTCGAGGCTAAGTTCACAGAAGAACCGATCTCGGATGCAGCCGAAGCCATCAAATAAGCACTCGAGGACTATTGGCAGGTGTAGGAAACCTACTCATAGGACCAGATGGGCACGAAGACGCGTATTCACTTCGGTTCGCGTTTACAACCACTAAGAACGAAGTAGAATATGAGGCTCTTATCTTAGGATTCCGCCTCGCTCAAAGCCTCAAAATACAAGCTGTGAAAGTTTACAATGGCTCGCAAGTCATTGTAAACCACATGTTAGGTACGAGCGAAGCCTGAGGTGACAGGGTGAAGAAGTACCTCGAAAAAGCCAAAAGTTTGCAGCAAGCGTTCTCATATTTTCAGCTGATCTGTGTCCCAATAAGACAAAACAACCGAGATAACGCCCTAAGCAAGTTGGCATCATCCTCAAACACCTCGACTGTAGAAGAAGTCTAACACAGAAGCATAGACGAAGCCAAGATAAACCTAGTAAACGACGAGCCAAATTGGATGACTCCCCTCCTTAATTACTTGGGAAAAGGAGCACTACCCGACGACAAGCTCGAAGCCAGTAGAATCTTGAGCAAGTCTATGCGGTACGTTCTGGAACAAGGAGTTCTCTATAGAAAGTCTTACCTTCAGCCTCTCCTAAGATGTGTGGGACCACAAGAAACAGACTACATACTACGAGAGATTCATGAGGGATCGTGTGCAAGCCACATCGGACTCGGATGTTGTCAAAGAAGATCATGCGATGGGGGTACTACTGGCCAACTATGGTTCAAGATTCAACGGACCTCGTCAAAAGATGTCCGAAGTGTCAAATCCATGGAAACGTGCCGAAGCTGCCCCAGACCGACCTCACCAGTATGCTGAACCCCTGGCCATTCTTGCAATGGGGGATAGACATAGTGGGCCCCTTAGACAAAGCTCCAAGACAATTCCAGTTTTTAATCATGGTCATTGACTACTTCACGAACTGGATCAAAGCCGAGCAACTTGCGAAGATCACAAGTAAGAATGCCCTCAATTTGGTATGGAAAAACGTCGTCTGCCGCTTCAGAATCCCCCATGTCCTCGTCTCAAACAATGGGACACAGTTCACAGATAAGTTGTTTAAAGAATGGTATCAAAAGCTTCGAATCCAGTAGAAGTTCACCTCGGTAACCCATCCTCAAGCAAACGGTCAGACCGAGGTCACTAACAGAATAAATGGCCATTGGGTAGCAATCATACCCCAAGTCTTATGGTCATACCGTACAAAGGGCCACTGGATAGCAAACCTACCCCTGAAGGCTCGCCTCGACCGAGCAAAGGGCCACTGGGTAGCAAACCTACCCCAAGTCTTATGGTCATACCGTACAACTCATTGCACTTCAAACTAGAGAAACACCATACAGCTTGGTGTACGGGATCGAAGCAATAATTCTGGTGAGATTGAAATGTCGAGCCCTCGAACCATAAGTTTCTCAGCCAAAGCTAACGAGGATAATATCCGAACTGACTTAGACCTCTTGGAAGAGAAAAGAGAGCTCTCCTTCATAAAGGAAGCTCGGTACAAACAACAAGTAGTTCGGTACTATAACCGACGGGTAAAATCGCAACAATTCCAAATAGGAGACCTTGTACTTCATAGTAACAAAGTCAGTAAAGTTGTGAAGCTCAGCAAACTAGAAGCCACATAGAAAGGACCTTACCGAGTTGAAGAAGTCATTGGCAAAGAATCATACAAGCTCATGCATTTATCCGGTGAGCACATACCTCGTAGTTGGCACATAACCAACCTCAAGAGATATTATGCATAAGTAGACGAAGTCAGCATTAGCATTTTAAGTCTTAGGATCTCATGTAACATAGTTTTTTTCTTTTAAACAAGTTTTTTTAATAAAGTTCATTTTTATTTCATTCATATGTTTAGCTTCGCATCTCATGTCTCACTTATACATATTATTTCATATAATCGTAAAATCTCAAAGGCCGGCCCCCTTTCAAGAAGGTACAAATCTCAAGGATCGTAAAATACTCTCTCAAAAGCGGTATAACACTCCTTTCGAGGCCAGTACCAACCCTCAAGGATCGCAAAAATAACCCTTAAATAGAGGTATAATTCTCCTTTCGAGGTATCTAAATCCCATCTGTGGGGTATAATCCAAACGCGTGTTAGAGTCCACCCCAAGTGATGACCTCGCCAAACAAGGAACCATACGTTCGTTAAAACAAAGACGAAATGTCCTTGTTAAAACAAAAACAAACTAACTCTGTGAAGACAAAGTGAATTTCACTTCATCAGAACAGAGGTGCATTACATGCTATCTATAGTAGGTTGATACATAATTGCGAGTTATAATTTTGAGTCTTAAATATTAAAAGGATAAAAAGCTTATAAATAAAACTCCAATTTTATTTCCACTACGGATCAAGTTTACAAGGAACATATTCTTTAAGACGATGAGGGTCCCCTAGGTTTACTACAGCTAAGCCATTTACTAATAAAGTCCTCACAGACATCGGTATTAAAGATCTCGTCTATATTTATTCAACCTCTACCCCTACCTCGTCCTTGTGGCGCCCCACGGCCTCAGCCTCGAACAGTGGACCATCGGTCTCGGCCTCATGTAGCCACTTCACGCTCCTTCTCATAAAAGTCTTCAGAGAACCGATCTACAACTCTTGGGCTTGAAGCAAGCGTAGACGAAGTTAAAGCTCCAGCATCATAAGATATGAGATTAGCCAACTTCGGACGACGAGTTGTAATCGTTTCGTATAGTCCCGCTATGAGCTTAAGGCCATTAATCTGATCCTGGAACTGCCAAGAGTTCGGCCCATACCGTTGCTTGTAATCGGAGCATCGTTTTTTCAGCTCTTCCACCTTCTCCTCTACTTCAGAGATGGTTTTTCCATTATTTCGACAAATTATATCCTCGTACTCGGCATGCTCTTTAGCAATCAACTTTGCATCAGCCTCGGAGATTTTCAGCTTCTCCTCCAGCTCAATATACCGAGCTTTCAGCTCGTCACATTTTATTTAAGCCGCAGTTGACCTCACCTCAGCCTCGTCAAAGATATTGTTAAATTTATTTTTCCAGTGCAACAGCTCGGCATTTTTTATTTCAACAGTGCGGACAAGTTCTTTTATTTGGTCGACCAACAGAGAAGCATCAAACATCTCAGGAGAATACTACATAAATAAAAATCAGAAATGGCATCCTAATGAAGTCGTAGTACAACAGTTTTACAAAAAAGAAAGAAACTGAAAGGTGGATCAACTGACACCTCTGGAATCCCCTCCACCTAGCCGAGTTGCCTCTTTGGTCAGCTCGTCTTCGACATTCTTTAGCGGCTGCTCCTCCGACTTGTCCTCATCAATCTTCACCTCGGCCTCTCCCTGCCCAAGCTGGTTGCCAAGTCCTTGTCCAGGATTTTGGAGTACTGATGAATTGGCGGTGTCATCCTCAGGTGTTGCTTCGGATTCCTCCTCATCCTCTAGCTCCTCGCCCAGACTGGAGAACGCGGCATCTAGATTGGCATCCCTATCAATAGGACACCCTCAAATAGAATCAGCAAAAAAAAGATGAAAAGAAAGCTAGGTTTCCCAGCACCGGGAGGGTCTTCAGGCCGGCGAACAGAATCTTCGCATACTCTAGATACAAGGCCTCCTCAGACAAAGCCTCGTACCCATACTACATCCAAGCCAAGGAAAACCTTGGTGGCTGCAGTAAGAGCGGCCACCGCACATGTCCGCTCAGCAAACTGCCCAGTCTCCCCCTAGCGAAGAAAACTGCCCGGACAAGAAAAGCCTCTTCGTGTAAGCACGGAGTACCTTTACTTGTGAGGCTGCCAGCTCAGCCTCTCGGCGCCCTGCCGCCTCCACCTCGGCCTTCAGCAAGGCCACCTCAGCCTCTAGTGCAACTGTCTCTGCCTTAAGTTGGCCCTTTAGCAAGGCCACCTCAGCAGTCGCAACATCGACTCTCGAAGTCAAGGCGACTTCCTTCTTCCAGGCCGCCGTAGCCTTCGCTTCGGCTTCGGCCGCTTTCTGAGCCAGGACCTCCTTGTCCTGCTCCATCTCATGAGCGGCAAGGGCAAGCGGCCGGTGCTCAGATACACCCTTTTTTAGAAGGTCTGATATCTCCATCACCATGAGTTCGGCCTTCTGCGTATATAAGACGTACCACAACGTTAAATAAGGCCATATAACTCGACAAAGCATAGGAAGACTCACAAGTTACCTCAAGAGAACGTTGTGGCCGACCTAACCACAAGACAATCGCCCGATCAGCATCAGTACCCTCCTCTTCCACGAAGGATACGAGAGGACAACGCCTCTTGGACTCAGAGGTGGATAAGACGATGTGGCGGAGACTTCGGCAGCGACTTCCTAGGTCTCGGAACCTCCAAAGTCCTCTCCGACGAAGCCGCAGAGGTGGATTTCTCGGCCTTTGCGGTCGACTTCAACTTCTTCAAGGCTTTGGCCTCCGAAGCTTACCCCGATCGCTTCTTCGGCTGCGACTTTGTCGCTTGCACCCGAAGGTTCACTATAACAACACAATGGAGGTCAGCACGCGAGATAAAATGGAAGACAAAAGAAACATGAAACAGAGCCTCACCCTTCGCCGTCTCCTCATCGGTAGAGGGATCATAGGGGCTAAGCCCCACATTAGCGAGGTCGGACTCGCTAAATTCCTCATCAATGGCACCGAACCGCCTCAGTGCCACTTCCAATTCACCAAAACCCTCTTTGGCGCCTACCTACCCAGTTTGTATGTTCTCCAAACAAATTCATGGACATCGACATCGACATCGTCAGCTCGGCAAAAGAGAATTTTATTCAGCCAATTCGAGACTTTTGACTTGGTTTTGCCTTTGAAACCAAGGCGAGGAGAAAGACAGAACCAACCAGAGTTGGTCTTAAACTGAAAAAACCTAAGGACCAATCCTAGGGTTAATGGGCACTTATGACGACCTGCTATAACACCTAGAGCCGCCAGCTGCCTAAAGGTATTCGGCATGATTTACCCTAAGGCCATTATTGAATGTCCGTTGAAGTTCGGCGTATACAGGACATAAGGGGAAACAAAGACCACTGTGTAAACAGTCTGCAGACACAGTCACAAAGCCCACCGGAGGGGCACGGACCCTATCCTCAGGATGAGGGGCAAGGAAAATTATAGAAGACGAAAAATAATATTTCCGGGCAAGAGACCGAACGGAAGAAATACTCAATATGGAAGCAAAATTGACTACTTCCCCTACATCCTCAATTGGAGGATAGAAAACTTCACGCCACACCGGAGAAACTTCGTCCACGGTAAAGCTTTGGACATAAACCTTACAGCAAGCCGTCGGGGACTCTAACAGCGACTCAACCTATCCCGACCACTGGCCTGAAGAGATGACTCGCAGAAGAAGACATAAGTACTTGCGTCAAAGAGAGAGAAAATCGAAAACTCCTTGTGATACACAATTGGAATCGACTCCCCAAACGACGGTACTGATAATCGCAGAGGAAGAGGAATGCAACAAAAACTCGAAAATTTTCTTTTTGAAATATTTGGAATGATAAAGAAAATGTCGTACAAAGGAAATTTTGTTCATATACGTGCCTTTCCAACTTCCCCAAGTCATAAACGTGCCCTACTTTATCGAAAACCGAAACGCCGCATTAATTAAAGTAACTGACACGCTATGTACCCCACTTCGGCACGACGGTACAGCTTCACCTCGTCTCATACGAGGCGATATTTTCTTGACTTCGTCAAACTTATTATTTGGCGGGGCAAAGCAATTCTTCAAATCACCCCGTCTCTTGACGGGGTGGTATGCGATTGACTTCGTCAACCTTACTAATTGGCGGGGAAACACACTTTTTCAAATCACCTCATCTTTGGACGGGGCGGTACGCGATTGACGAGACAGCTCATCAATAGAGAGATAGAAGACTCAGATATGTATCATAAAAGATATATAGATAAATCCAAAGAGCCCATATAGGATAAGATATTGAATTACAGTCGGACTCCATTCATGTACTTATAAATAGAGGCTAGGATAGATTGAGAGGGGACATAGTATCTTGTATTCTTGCATTCTACAGCTAATAAAGCTTTTACCCTCTTGCCCTGTGTATGTAAATCTATCTCAATAGATCGAACCACGTAAATTCACTTGTGTTCTTTTCCTTTTTGCTACGACCGTTTACTTCCTCACGAAAAAACGATTGATAGACTCACGGACATCAAATCACCCCGTCTCTTGAGGGGACGATATGTGATTGACCTCGTCAACCTTAATATTTAGCGGGGCAACGCATTTCTTCAAATAACCTCGTCTCTTGACATGGAGATATGCGATTGACTTCGTCAACCTTACTATTTGGCGGGACAACGCACTTCTTCAAATCACCTTGTCTCTTGACGGGGCGGTATGCGATTGACTTCGTCAACCTTACTATTTGGCAGGGCAATGAACTTCTTCAAATCACTTCGTCTCTTGACGGGGTGGTATGTGATTGACTTCGTCAACCCTACTAATTGGCGGGGCAGCGCACTTCTTCAAATCACTGTCTCTTGACGGGGGGTATGCGATTGACTTCGTCAACCATACTATTTGGCGGGGAAACGCACTTCTTCAAATCACCCTGTCTCTTGACGAGGCGGTATGCAATTGACTTTGTCAACCTTATTATTTGGTAGGGCAACGCATTCTTCAAATCACCTCGTCTCTTGATGGGGCGGAATACGATTAACTTCGTCAACCATACTAATTGGCGGGGCAACGCTTTTTTTCAAATCACCTCGTCTCTCGACGGGGCGGTGCGCGATTGCCTTCGTCAACCTTACTATTTGGCGGGGCAACACACTTATTCAAATCACATCCTCTCTCGACGGAGCAGTACGCGATTGACTTCGTCAACCTTACTATTTGGCGGGGACAACGCACTTCTCCACCAACCCTACTCTACTCCACACCAAATCCATATCCCTACCTCTCTTTTGGGGGATGTGATAGGATAGCCTAACCACTAGGCCCAAGTAATATGCCCAATATAAATGGGCCCCGGCACAAGCTCGGCCTAGACTAGTTCGGCCCAAACCAAGAAGACTCCTATAATTCGAACTTCTTCATCAAGCACAACTCGAAGACAGTTCATCAATAGAGAGATAGAAGACTCGGATAATATCATAAAGATATAGATAAATCCAAAAAGTCTATATAGGAGAATACTTTGTATTAGAGTCGGACTTCATTCATGTACTTATAAATAGCGGCTAGGATAGATTGAGAGGGGACTTAATCTCTTGTATTCTTGCAATCTACACCTAATAAAGCTTTTACCCTCTTGCCCCATGGACGTAGATCTATCTCAATAGATCGAACCACGTAAATTCCCTTGTATTCTTTTCCTTTTTTCTACGATTGTTTACTTCCTCACGAAAACACGATCGATCAGAAGTTGAGCTCGCTCATTCTAGAATTAGTAAAAAGCTTTGATTTTGGAACTTTCTAGATATAGGATTGTAATTTTTCTTTTTGCTTCTGAGGTTTGTAGGAGAGGAGGTTCGTGGAGGTTCTAGATAAGAACTACTGAGTTTCTTTTTCTTCTTTTTCATTATGGACAACCTTCGTTATATTTTCGAATAGTGTTTCGTTTTGGAGAGGTTGAAATCGAGAGAAGCAGCTCTGGTGATTCGATTTTGTGGTTTGTTAATTCGGGATCCGTCGCTTCTTTCGCAACTTTCAATGGATTATTAGGACAATCACTTTTTAGAACTAAAACAATAACTTATAAGCAATTTATAAGCTTAACCAAACACCCTCTATGGCTATTCCGATGTGAATTTCGCGTTTTGGAAGAAATTTGTTTGTGTAATGAGAGATTCTTTTGATCTGAGAACGTCTTCTCTCAATTGCTTTCGTCCTTCTTGAAAGAAGAAGACGAAGAAAAAGGTGGGCTGCGTGAGAGAAAGTGATGAGGTGGATAAGAAAATTAATGTTGGATTTTTTTTATTTTCACTAGTTTAGACATTTGTTTTATTTTTTTATTTATTTCTTTTCTTTGACAGGTAGTGCATGCAAAGGAGGTCCCAAGGATCAGACTTGGAGCCTCTCGATCCTGAAGTACAAAAGACTTGTCGAAGGAA
>JAOWBJ010160694.1:0-11537 GCA_028566335.1 Monarda citriodora | reverse complement strand
CTTTTAGGGAAAGCATAAAAGATAAAAGCCTAAGCTTATCATTGCCAAGATGGCCTAATCTATGATGCCAAAGATTTGATGTAGCTAAGGCGGAAGAGACACTTGAAACTGGAACATGAACGGCTTGACTTGGACTGGAACAAGTATCTAGCACATACAGTTTTCCAACACGCCTACCCATCTCAATCATCTGTCCCTTGGAAGCTCCCTGAATCACACAATTATCATGAGTGAAAGTGATAGTATAATCTTGAGCTGATGTTAAACTACTAATGGACAAAAGGTTATGAGAAAAGGTAGGAACAAAGAACACTGACTCAAGAACAAGAGTTGGAGACAAGGGCACAGTTCCTATTCTTTCCACAGGAACTGATTGTGAATTTGGGAGTGTGATAAAAGCATGTGAGACTTTAGTGGTATGTGAGAATTGATCAAGACTACAACACACATGGTGTGTAGCACTAGTATCTATTAGCCATATGGACTTATTATGAGACACTGAACCAACAAAAGAAGTGTGAGTAAACATACCACTAAAGTTAGGGCTGGGGTCACAAGATCCTGAAGATGAGTAAACAGGAGCTTGATCCTCAGATATGGCTTGACCTTGCATCTGATTTTGGATGTAGGACAGTAATTGTTTGCACTGGTCTGGAGAGAAAAGGTTAGTAGAATTGGCTGGAGAAAAAGAATTGGCTGGAGAGAAAGAACCAGCACTGCTATTTCCATTACCATAAACCTTAGCCTCCACATTGTGCACTGATCTATGCACACCAGCATTGTTTTCAGTTGCTCTACTTCCCCTGCCTCTTCCCATACCAGGGGGAAATCCATGCAACTTGAAACATTTATCTATAGTATGGTTAGGCCTTCTACAATGAGTGCAGAAGGGCTTATCACGGCCTCTACCATAACTCTGAGTGGCATTGACATAGCCAGGAGATTCACTGTGTTGAACAGACAAACCAGCAGTGTGTACACCAATACCTCTCTGTCTTTCCTCTTGCAAAACCAGGGAGAATATTTTCCCTAGCTTTGGAAAAAGATCCTGACTGAGAAAACTGGATCTAAGACCAGAATATGCATCATTTAATCCCATCAAAAATTGGACAGATAACTCTTTATCAAGGTGGTTTCTCCACTTTTCAGAACTATTGCATTTACAGGTGGTACACTCACACCACCCTTTTGATTGATAACTCAAGTATTCATCCTAAACAACCCTAAGATCTGTATAATAAGCAGTCACTCCATTAGATCCTTGTCTAAGGTTATTCATCTGTTGTTTTAACTCATAGATCCGAGCAATATTCCCTTGGGAAAAACTTTCCTTAAGATCTAACCATATTTTAGATGCTATTTCTATATACATCAAGCTGGATTTTATCTTAGGAGTTGTTGAATTCCTTAACCAAGATACAACCATGCCATTACACCTATCCCATGCATCAAATCTAGCAGCATTAGTAATTTTCTTAAGAGAACCATCAATAAATCTTAACTTGTTTTTGGCAAGTAGTGCAGTTTTCATTGATCTACTCCAATCAACGAAATTACTTCCATTGAATAGCTCAGTAACTAGAATAGTTCCCGGATTATCACCTGGATGTAAGTAAAGAAGACTCGATGGAGGTATGAGATCCTCAGCTTGGAAATGGGCGACCTCCTTCTTCGGCGCCATGAAAACAATCGCAAACTGGAATCAAACAGCTAGATAATACGCGCGGACTGTGGTGCTCTTGATACCATATTGCAAAGAGAAAGTTTAAGCAGTGGAGTGTAGAAGAAGAAACAGATCAGAATGGAGAATTTTCTTCTTCATATTTGCAGTAATGGAACAGTGTTACAAAACGTAAATAACGGAAAATACAAAAGCATCTATTTATAGTAAAGCAAACCTAACTTGTGCTGACTCAACAGAAAGCTTAAAGAAAAAATAAAAGAAACGTAATAAGCTAAAACACGATTTATTTGGAAGAACAGAAACTTCATGCAGAAACTATCTTCAACTCTTCTCTTCTTGTTTCTTGCAAACATCCATTGATTTCTCACTGATTTCTTCTCCCATATCTTGATAATATTAAGGATCTTTTAGTGAGATGTCCTGAGTTATATTCTCACAACATATCTTTGGTGTGTGTTTAATAATGATATTAATATTTGACACGATCCACAACACATATTTGGTGTGTGGTTAATAATGATATTAGTATTTGACACGATCCGACTCGTGGGTTCTGTTAATTTTTTTATATAAAAATCTTATAAGCTATTTTTATAATATAATAATATGATAAGTAATATTCGAATTGGACGAAGACAGGTTGGGCCGGGCAGTTTTCGCTCTGGCGTATTGGACCGAATAAAAGTTCCAACGTTTTCCTATACGTTTTCCTGTGAAGAAGTGTACTTATTAGTTTTCTTAATTTACCCATAAATTTTAAAATCAAATAAAGGGCCAACAAAGAGTTGTCAAATTATGTTCTTAGAAAGTTTTTAATGTTTTATGGTGTTTCGATTAAGGCCAATATCACGGTTTAATTTAATCATGATAATTCAACAAACCAATTACTACGATCACTAAAAAAAGCCGGAATACCGATGGAAAAATCTGTTGGTAATCTCCTTGAAGGAGTCGTACTGACGGAATTTAGTTTTGTCGATAATCGACGATGGAATTACCAATGGAATACCGACGTAATTTTTTTTAATTTAATTTAATTTATTATTTTTTTATTTTTTTTTTACATTTTAGCCGGGCAATTATGATTCGGTAGATGTAGCCGGGCAGTTATGGTTCGGTAGATGTCGACGACTCAATAGTCGAGTGAACCAATCTCATAGTACATCAAATAAAGAAGTCAAGCAATGCAACTGATGCGCAAATTTAAAATTTCTTAAGTTTCCGATAAGTTTCGGATATAGGACAAATTTTACATCGGTGATTGCCGTAGTTGAATAATTATGCTTCTCATATCCAATAAACCAATTATTCTCAGACAATACAAGAAAAACAAAAACCAAAAAGAAAAAGAAAAAGAACTCAAGGATGATGATCGAGAATCATTTCTTGGATCTAGAAACCCTTCTGATCAGAACCATCATGCACAGAAGGCGATAGAGCACGAAGAATCCGACCATAACGTAAACGTTAACCCATCGCTGCCCTTGATGCAGCCCTCTATTTTCCATGTAATCCCCGCCGTTGAGCATGCACGTCCCGCTCTTCTCATCGTACCAGATCAAGCACCTCGAAACCAGGCACGAGTACTCGTTGATCAGCAGCGCGTCCAGCGCGTATTTGTACATGGACAGGTAATGCATCACCACCCACATCTTCGGCAGCCTGTCCCTCGATATGAAGTAGCCGGAGAAGAGGAAGAATCCGGCCAGGAGCAGCGTCAGCAGCGACGTTCCGGCGATGTAGTTGGGCGCCACCGCACTCAGGAAGAGCACGAATGAGTTCGCCATCAGCACGATCACCCATATCACCAGCACGAAGTAGGCGAATGCCTGCCACGTGGCGCAGAGCCCCACCAGGAAGTAGACGGAGACGGAGTAGACGACGGCGATGGCGAGGAGGTAGGGGAGGAAGACGAGGGTGTTGGCGATTAGGTAGGAGGAGAGGCGGTAGACGCCGCTGGAAGTTTCTCGAAGGAGGATGGGCCTCTCGTTGATGAAGATGGGGAGTGTCTCGGTGGTGGAGGAGAGGAGGAAGGTGAGGGTGAAGGCGAAGAGCCCTAATCTTTTCTCGATTCCTGACTTGTCGGTTCCGATGTTTATGTAGATCGTGCCCAGAACCAGCCCTACGCCTAATGCCTGCAAGGTGTTTGTTATAAGTAATTGCTTCGTTCTGTAGATTATTTTCCAGAATCGGAAGTATAGGGTTATTATTTCGTGGATTCTTGAGCTCCTGTATCTGATCGTCTCCGACGGCGACCGCGGAAGCGGCGGTGGAGGTGGGGGAGGAGGAGGAGGGGAGGAGATGGGGTCCGGTTGCTGGAGCTGGCTTAGTATTTCCATGGCGTACTCGAGCGGATTGAGCTGCGGAGGGACTGTTAATCCTTTGGAGAGAAGGAAATCTTCGAGGGAAGAAAGGGAGCCGTGGTGAACGACGCTCCCTTTTGCGAGGAGGAGGATTTTGTCGATGGTGGAGAGGATCTTGAAGCTGGGTTGATGGATCGACAGCACAACCGTGCGGCGGCGCGTCTCGCTCACGGATCTCAGAGTTTGCATTATGCTGAGGGCCGATCCGCTGTCGAGGCCGGAGGTGGGCTCGTCGAGGAGGAGGACGGCCGGGTCATGGAGGAGGCTCAGCCCGATCGAGACGCGGCGGCGCTCTCCGCCGGAGAGCCCATGGGCCAGCCTGACATCCGCCAAGTGCTTGAGGCGGAGGTCGCCGAGGAGGGCGGCGACGATGGCTGTAACGTCGGCGGTTCTGGGGTTGAGGAGGCGAGCTGAGAAGGCGAAGGTCTCGGCGACGGTGAGGAGAGGGAGGCATGCATCGTGCTGGGGGACGTAAGCCGAGAGTTTCCGGTAGGCGGAGGGGTTGAGGGGGGCGGAGTTGAGGAGGAGGGCGCCGCTGGTCGCCGCGGTTCTGGCGGCTAAGATGTCGAGGAGGGTGGATTTCCCGGCGCCGCTGGGGCCGACGATGGCGAGGATTTCGGAAGGGTAGGCGGTGAGGGAGACGCTGTTGAGGATGTAAGAGGGCGGCGTTGAGTTGCAGGGCCTGAAGAGGAAGGCGGCGGTGGTGGACTTGGCGTAGGAGATCGAAGAGGCGGTGAGCGTGTAGGTTCTGTAACTCGGTGGTTGCTCCGGCAGCGGCGGCGGGGGTGACGGTTGTTCCATTGAGAGGAGCGAGGTCGGTGGAGTAAAGGTGGCAGTGAAAGGAGGGGCCGGAGCTACTCATATCGAGCACAGTCAGTGTAGGAGAAGAAACAAACGTCAAATTGGTGCGAGTCCGTGAATGTCATCTCTTGTCCTCTTCTGTATAATTAAATTATTGGTTCTTTCTTTTTATTATTTTCTCGTTTAGATAAATTGAGAATGAGAGTAATTTAACATTCTCTTTACTTCTACATATTTGATACATGTCAAATTTTAGATTCATTTATACTAGTTTAAGTAGTCTTTTTTTACCTCCATCTCATTTAAGTAGTCTTAGTTTGACCGGACACAAGAAGCAAGAAAAGCGAGATATGTAGTTGTAATTAATTCTGATGAGAGATAGTTAATTGTAGTCACATATTCTTTGTCATTTTAGGAAATATGACTAATAAGTGAGATATATCAAAATGGAAAGTATGACTATTTAAATGAGATAGAGTTAATATATATTAACTATTTATCTCTTTAAAAATAAAAAGTTTTACACAAGTTACATGCGAAATTACCAAATTGCCCTCTCTCAAAATTAAAAATTGTTACAAAATAAGAATACAAATTGTCTTCTTATTTCACGATATAAGTTATTTAAATTCTAAAACATAAATCATAATCCACTTTTATTGTTAACGGTATTTGATGTTGATTGTATCCTTTGTATCGCGCGGCTACCATTCTATTATTTTCTTTATATTTAAGGTATAATTTTGTTGTATAAATCTTAATTAATAATTATATTACGTGTCAACCTTTGTATTAAAGTGAATAGAAAATCAGAATTGGCGAATTACTTGGTAAAGAAATGGAATAGGCCGTTCACGTGTGAGAGTGAAAATGAACCCGTGAACCAATAAGCACCGATATTTATTTTTCAATTCTTATACAAAAAGACAAGATTAATTCTGAAACATTCAGCCACTATGTCTGTGTAATGGGGCAACGGTCCTACAAAATTATACTATAAAATTATTATAATTTGTTTTCCGATATTAGTTTTTATCATTTTTTATATACATATCAAGATTGTATGAAATTAATGGACGGATTTGAGAGATATTTTTCATCACTTATTTTTTTCTTAAAAAAAATGAAATAATTAAACTAGACATGTGAATAAGAAAACATAGACAATTAAAATTAAACTAAACGTACGAATAGGGAAATAGAGATAATTGTGTGTAGTAATTAGGAGCAATTATTCATTCGAACTCTAATAATATGTCACACCTATTCACATATGAAATGAGTATATGTATAGATATAGAAAGAGGGGGTGATCCGTGATATGTACGTGTGGAAGTTCGAGTGGATGAACTCCATATATTGTTGTCCAGTTTCATCATGTGGGGATGTATAATAATAATTAAACCATTAACCAACCGAACAACATGAGTCAATGTTGTTAGTATATGTTAAAAGTGAAAGTGATTTGACCCTAACAAAAACAGACTCAAAATAATCGAGAGTAGTGTCTTGAAGTTCAGATTATAGAAATCCTCGTTCAATTGAATATTAGAAATATTTGGTAGCGAGCTATCGACTAGAGATTTACTCCCTCCATTTCTTTTATCCATTCCCTACGGTTGCCCCTCATTTGGGATCTTTTGTACTATTCTAAGGGAGAATAGTTCCTCACGAAACGAGCCATAATTACGGGGTTCTCCTAGGCTCTGTCAATTTTTATTATATATTTTTCTTTTTCTCTATTTTTTCTATTGTATAACTCTTGCTATTTTCTTATCTCTCTACTCTAACTCTTCCATGCCATTTTCTTCTCTCTTCCTTCCCCAATTTCTCTTTCCCTACCCACCGTCAATTTTGACAAATAACCGAACGCTACTTGATCATATTTTTAGATCGGTCATTACTGGGAGAAATGGTTGCTCGCGATCACCTTGGGAGTTTGCACAAATAAGTGGGTCTCCTTCCATTTGCGACGGTCAGCGGCAGTGAAAGAAGGAAGGCAAAGAAGAAAAGAAGCGCGAAGAAGAAAAAAGAAACAAAAAATAAAAAAAATGGCGGTCACCCTGGGGGCCTGGGACTCGCCCACCAGAAAGGGTTGCGCCTTCCAAGGCATTGGGGAGGCCTTATATCGAGACATTTTATTATTTTAATAGACTCAATTGAATATAAAATGTCAATATAAAACAAACTATAATAGAATATATTTTTGTATATGGCTCTCGCACCTCGGATGTAAGACCGGCCCCAACGCACCGAGAGTCGAAGAAGATTCCAGCGTGTCCAAGCCTCCACGCGCCCCTCGGCCGCGCTGGGGAAGACGGAAGTTGCAAGTGGTGGAGCGCACCAGCGCCACGAAGGTGGAGGAGAGACGCAACATTTTAAACGTTTTTTTTTATCCTTTTCTTTTTCTCTTTTCTCTTTTGTTTTCTCTTTCTTTTTTGTTGTGTTTCTCTTTTCTTTTTTGGTCAATTTTTTTTCCTGATACAATAATATATATGTAAGAAATTAAATTAGATTATCTATACTACTATATAATAATTATTCACCCTCTTATAAATAGAAAGTTACACATATGCGAAATGTCCAAAATACCCCCGTTTTTTTACCAAAAATAGAAAGTGCTGCATAATACAAACCCGGTTTAGATTCCTGACTGACGCATTTATTTTCTTTTCTTTTTTAATTCTACTTCTGGGCTTACTGTCAGTCTCAGGCCCAATAACTATTATTTAAATTAACATCTAATTTTTATTTTAATTTGTTTAATAAATTCATTCACATTCCAACACAAACACAATTTATATTTAATTCTTCCCGACGCAACGCACATGCAACACGCTAGTATAAAAAAATAGAAAGCAAAATAAAAATATATTTATAAATTATTTCTTTGTAATTTCAATGTATTATATTTATTTAATAAAAAATAAATTAATTTTAATTTCTTGTTTTATATTTAAATAAAATAAAACGTCGAATCGAAAACTAAATATAAATCGAAAATAAAAAAATATAGGAATAAATTGAATAAAAAAAAAGTGGGAGCACTCGGACGAGCCTCGTGTGTTGGGGCTCGTTTCATGGGCTCTCTTCCACTGGAATAGTGCATAGAACCCCCAAATGAGGGGCAACGTTGGGGCATTCTAAGACTGCCCCCAATGCAGGAGGACGCATGCCCGGACGCAGCCGCAGTGGTGGCGCTAGGCGTCCAGCACGCAAGGGCATTCTAAAAAAATGCAGGTTTTGTATCCTTCTCTGATGTAAAGTGCATGTTTATGAAATGGAACCTTTTGTATGTGAAGCATATATAAATGTTGTCTACAATTCACCCAACATATGAAAGCTAGCAATTTATCAAGAAACTAACAATAATAACATGCACTAACATATTGCAATGTCACCAAACTAACCAAGACTGCTCAACAACAACAATAGCTAGTGGACAAACTAACCAAGGTAGTTCATCAGCAACAATAGCAGGCCAATGCATCATCAAACATGCCAAAATAGGACAATGACAAACAAACAACTAGTGGACAAACTAACCAAGGCAGTTCATCGGCAACAATAGTAGGCAATGTAATCGATAAATAACAGGAAATGAAATCGACAACAACAATAGTAGGCAAAAACAGTACATAATCAGAGAGATGGACAACGTGGCATTCCTAGTTCACCTTCCTCAGATGAGGAAGAGACTATCAGTGTACACAGAGAGGGAGGAGAAGAAATATTTAGGGGAATTCATTGTATATTATTTCTTGAAGAAACAACCGGTACAATCCTTCTAGATATAGGGGTTGTCAATACTACACAGAAGGAAATACAATCAAGCCATTATGGCTGTAATGATTCAGCCATGATTTACGCTAGTAACGTCTTTTCTATATTTAACATTTCCTTATTCTAACACTCCCCCCAAACTAAGCAACGACATCACCGTTGCTTAGTTTGGTCAATGCTTCCTTGAACACCTTAGCATGAACAACTTTAGTCAGTATATCCGCAAGTTGGTCTTCAGATCAAATGAAAGGAAGTTCAATGATCCCCCATCAATCTTCTCTCTTATGAAGTGACGATCGATCTCAACATGCTTGGTTCTGTCATGCTGGACTGGATTTTCGGCAATGTTAATGGTTGCCTTGTTGTCACAATAGAGTCTACTTGTTGCCTTTGGAGGAAACCCCATTTCAGTGAGTAGCCTTCGTAGCCATAAGATTCCAGTAATCACATGCGTTGCTCAACGGAATTCTGCTTCAACACTTGACAACGACACTACTTTCTGCTTTTTGCTTCTCCAGGTGACCAAGTTTCCACCTACAAATGTGAAGTATCCAGCCATGGACCGATAATCGACAAGATTACTACCCCAGTCAGCATCTGTGTATCCTTCAATCTCCAGATCTTCTGTCTTCTTAACTAGGACACCATACTCTTTTGTTCCCTTTAGGTGTCTCACAATTCTGAGGGTTGCCTCCAAGTGGTCTTCTTGAGGACTGTGCATGAACTGACTAACTACTCCCATGACGTATGCAATGTCTGGTCGGGTGTGAGCTAGATAGATTAGTTTCCCCATGAGTCTTTGATACCTCCCTTGATTAGTACTTTGAGCTCCCTTAATAATCTGCAGCTTGTGATTTACAGCAATCATGTGATTTACAGCAATCAGAGTCTCAGCTGGTTTGCAATCCAGTAGTCCAGTTTCCGCCAGTAGATCTAAGACATATTTTTTCCGTCTCAGAAATATCCCCTTGTGGGATCTCAGACCCTCAATCTCAAGAAAGTACTTCAAGTCCCCGAGGTCTTTCATCTTGAAATCTTGTGAGAGATTCTTTTTCAGTTCCTTCATTTCTTCAGTATCATTTCCAGTGATGATCATCTCATCCACATAGATGATGAGACATGTGACTTTCTCCCCCTTCCTCTTCAAGAACAAAGTATGGTCAACATTACTCTGTTTGTACTTGTACTTCTTCATTGCCTGGCAAAACCGTCTGAACCATACTCTCGGTGACTGCTTCAGCCCATATTGAGTCTTCCTCAGCCTGCAAATTTCTCCTTTCCCGAATTCTTCCAAAAAACTGTGTGGTGTCTCCATATATACTTTCAAGTTTTGCTTCAACTCACCATGAAGAAAAGCATTAGTCACATCGAACTGGTGCAAAGGCCAATCTTTACAGGCTGTCACTGCCAATAGTATCCGGACTGTACTCATTTTTCGCCACGGGAGAGAATGTTTCATCGTAATCAATCTCGTAGGTCTGTGTATATCCCTTTGCCACAAGTCGAGCTTTGTATCGCTCGATAGTTCCATCAACTTTTCTCTTGTTCATGAAAATCCACCTGCATCCAAATACCTTCTTCCCGATTGGTCGAGGGCATTTCTCCCAAGTTTGATTTTGTTGAAGTGCATTCATCTCAACCTCCATGGCTTTCCTCTAGTGTTCATGTTTCACAACTTCTTCTACAGAGTGAGGGATGTCTTCTTCATAAAGAGCAGCTTCAAATGCCTTTGCCTTCTCAGTCATCTTTGCTTTTCCCGAGTTGGCAATGGAGTAAAGTGTCTTCCGTCCCTTCCAATCCGGTGAGTACCTCTTAGACATAATTCCTTGAGTGCTTCGTGGTGGCAAAACCCGTGGGGGTGTACCCTCAATTGTTTCCACATTGTGATCATGGTTAGTCTCAACACATAATGGTTCACTGGGGATAATAGCCTTACTCACCTCAGGGATATCGGATGAGGAGTCTGATGGACCAATGACAGCGACCTCCATGGGACCCACAAGAGCGTCCGAGAACTGCTCGGTAGTAGTGCTAACATCCTCTTTTGGTTCCTCCTCTTGATTGGACATAGGTTCCGGACTATGAGGACTGGGACTGGAAAGGCTAGGAGTGGGAATGTTTTGAGATATGGACGGGCTTAACCAACTTAGTGGGTCGATGTTATCCTCTTCCTGACTATTAAGTTGGTTATAGAAGAATTCACTTTCAAGGAAGTCACAGTTCATGGTGACAAACATTTTTTGGTTTTCGGGTCATAACACCTGTACCCCCCATATCCTACAAACACTCATTTGATCGCACAGGGATAAAGTTTTATGCTTTCGACTTTTGGAATGTGTATGAACACGGAGCATCCAAAGACTTTCGGGTCAAGCGTAAGAGGCAACAGAATTTCAGCTTGGGTAGAAAGGATATGGATTTGAGTTTGTTGGTCAAGGCTTTTGCTCGGAAGGCGGTTTATGGTGTATACAGCAGTGGCAAGGGCTTCAGGCAAAAAATGAGACGAGACTCTAGACTCAATGAGTAAAGCTCTCGTCACTTCAAGTAGAGTTCTATTTTTTCTTTCAGCAACACCGTTTTGCTCATGTATGTGAGGACAAGTGGTTTGGTGTATCATACACTTTTGAGTGATAAATTCCCTCATTTGGTGGTTTACATATTCCCCCCCATTGTCAGAACGAAGGATTTGGATATTTTTGTAGTACTGGGTTTGGACAAATTTGTAAAACAAGGTAAATTTCTCAAATACCTCAGATTTGGATTTTAAGAAATATACTCATGTCATTCCTGAGCAATCATCTATAAAGAGAACAAAATATTTAAACCCTCATCCCCCTAAAATGGGGGCAGGGCCCCAAACATCAGAATGAATAAGGGAGAAAATATGATTTTCACGAGTATTGTTA
>JAOWBJ010160587.1:0-11935 GCA_028566335.1 Monarda citriodora | reverse complement strand
AATTTCGAAAACTATAAATTAAAAATGAATTAAAATAATTTTAGGATATTAACAATATAAAATAAAACAATAAAATAAATATAATAAATACATCAATAAAATAATAATATCTATAAACTGCTCGCGCCCGGTCTCCACTGCAACAAAAAAACCCTACGCCCGGTCTCTGACACAATACAATATAATAATAATAATAATAATATTATTATTAAAATAATCCGCGCCCGGTCTCGGCGCGCCCGCCACTGCTGGTGCTCTAAGAGCAAACGCAACCGCAGGCTGTCGGCCTGCAGGTCGCCTGCCAATCACCGTTGCCGCCCTACTGCTGCCTGCTTAGTCGATCATTCTTGCGCAATGCCCGGGTGAAAGATGAGGCATGACACGTGGCATGATATAGGGCAATTTTTATTTTATTTTATTTTTTTAAGATTTCAGTTTTCACCTATACATATTTTCTTCTCATCTCATTTCTTCACCACCTCTACATTCTCAATTCTCTCTTTTATTTTTGCAATGTCAATAAAAAAAAGATTAAATGAATTGCCCCGCAGGACAGGGAGTTAGGCGGGGAACCCCAACCCATATACACTCCGGCATTTAACGGTCCTGGACTTGTAATTTTTCTACTAATACACGAGCCGCAGTCCATAAGTGGTTATTTGGAAGTTACGTGCACCTGCACGTCCCCTACCCACGTTCTCCAGCAACTGCTTTGAGGCAGTTGCACGTTCTTATTGGACCTGCGAGCCCAACCCATTAATCCTAGTATATAAATAGCACATAGGATAGATAGAAAAGTTTAGAATCTCTCGTTTTGTAATCTGCACATAAAGCAATACACAATCAAAGCTTTTACCTCCCGTGGATGTAGATTTACTCAGTAAATCGAACCACATAAATCTTGTGTTCTTTACTTTTCGTCGTTTCATATCTATCATAAAAATTCGTAATCGATCACTGGCACCGTCTGTGGGAACGAAAATTTTGTGATCTACCAATTTTAGTTGTTGATACGAGATGCCGACACGAAGAACATACAACACTTGCAACCGCAGTGATGGAACTGGTCCCAGTCACAGAGCTGGAAAAGAACCTGTTAATAACAACAAGGATCTCACTCCCAGCTCTCAAGACAGGACGAATCCGACAGAGAGTCACATGACCGAGCAGCCCAACCTTGATGAGGCTGTCAAACGGTTTCTGGAAGAAAAGCAAGACGAATTTATTGAGTTCTTGCGAAGGGGGCAGAATCCATCCCGTGATCGTGAAAGGGGACCAACTCCACCCCGTGATCGTGCAAGGGGAAAAACTCCACCCCGTCATCGCGAAAGGGAGACCGAATCCTCCTCCAATCACTCGAGGCACGAAGGTCACCGAAGTGAACGTGCATCCCACCACCGGAGTGCGCGTAATGAGCAGAATTGCTCTCCGCCGGGAAGTCATATCTCCGCAATCCGAAATGATGGATTCGGAATGTATGGAGCACTCTGAACTCCCTTCTCGGAGGATATACTACGAACTCCCATCCTTAACAATTACAAGGTCCCTACACTGTCATATGGCGGGCTAGTGGACCCTCATGATTTTCTTGGCCGGTTCCAATATAACATGGTCAACCAGGGCCTCAACGAGGTCCACATGTGCAAGCTGTTCCTGGAACTGCTCATTGGGAACGCAAGGAGATGGTTTGATAGCCTGCCCCGAGGCAGTATCAGATCATACAACGATTTGATGGACACCTTCCACAGAAGGTTCTTCCAAAAAGCCGAAGCCAGAGCCACTTCGGCGCAACTAATTTCAATCCGTCAAGGTCGCGACGAGAAGATCAGCGATTTCAAGACGCGATTCAACCAAGAGAGCCTCCAAGTAGATGATGTCAATGATCTACTTGTGATCTCAGCATTCTAGAATGGAATTTTTCCAGGAGCTCTTTACAATGAGCTCGTGAAGAGCAATCCGCAATCTACCCAAGAGATGTGGGACATTGCGGATCAGTTCGCCCGTGCTGACGAGGCAGACAGAAGAAAAAGAACCCGGGACAATTCAGTCCGGGGTGATAAGAAAAAGAATGAGGATCGCGGCGACCAAGGGCGCTCGTCCCGAAGTGCCTTTGACAGACTTCGAAGGACGCTGATACAGTCCAGTTTGGGACCTTGTCCCAGACCAGAGAAGCCCCAGCCACAATATGCGCCATTGACTAAGTCAAGGGCTGAGATTTTCGAATTCCATCCGGCAATGTTCGAAAAACCCAAGCCAATGACCAAGTCGGATACGTGCCGCAGTCAAGATAAATACTGCTTCTTCCATGAGGACCACAGTCATGACACGGAGGAATGCCGTAATCTGGCTTGCCGACATCGATGCTCTTGCGAAAGCATTGAGAATATATCAAGAACGGTGTCAACAAGCCAGAAAGAAGAGATAGGGAAAGACAAATTGCGCTCCCCCTAACGACAAAAAGCAAAAACAACAGGATCCCGAAGGGGATGATGACGAACTCCAATACGATGGAATGATCCAGATGATTGATGCCCTCCCAGCCGGGAAGACGAAATCGTCACTAAAGGCGGAGTGCCAGAGCTCGAACAGAAAAGAGCCGACTCACAAACGCCTAAAAAGGGAAGAAGTCATCACCTTTTCCGAAGCGGATCCGGTGCCGGCCATCTCGCCATACCAAGATGCCATCGTCATTGAAGCCGGAGTGGCGAACAAACTTATCCACAAAGTATTTGTGGATACTAGCGCTTCAGTCATTATTCTTTTTAAAGAATGCTTTGACAAGCTGGAAATTGACCCAGCACGCATGAATCCGGCCCCACTCCCCCTAAAAAGCTTCGCGCAAGAGGACACTTGCCCAGAGGGAGTGATCAGCCTTCCCATCACTGTAGGGAAGGCCCCTACCAGTTCCACTATGGTGATCGAGTTTTTCGTGGTAAAAGCTCGATCTCCATATGACATCATCCTCGGGAGGGACTGGCTCAACGCAGCCCGGGCGATATGTTCTACATACCATTTGATGGTCAAGATCCCTACCAAGGGAGGGATAGTGACTATCCGAGGAGATCAAAAGAGAGCAAATGAGTGCATCCAAGTTGCTCTCAAAAATGCCGAACCTCCAGTCCGGCATTATCAAGCATAGCAATCACATCGGCCTGATGAGTTGGAGATAGATGAAGTACAGCCGGGGCCGAACTCAATGGAAGTATAGTTGTACGAAGACAACCACACCCGGACTGTCAAAGTTGGTTTTTGCCGGAACAACTCAATCCAACTTCTCAGATCTTACAGAGATCTCTTTGCATGGTCTCCGCTGGATATGACGGGAGTGTCTCCGGACATTATCACACACCGATTAAGCATTGATCCCGCAGTCCGGCCGATAAGACAAAAGCAAAGACTCTTCTCCGCGGAAAGAAATCAAGTCATTCGCGACGAAGTCCATCGGCTGCTGAAGTGAAATATCCAACTTGGATAGCCAATCCGGTCATGATCAAGAAAAAGGAAGGAGGTGGCGGATGTGCATAGATTATACAAATCTAAACAAGCACTGTCCCAAAGATTGTTATCTACTCCCTAACATAGATAAGAAAGTCGAAGCCTTAGTAGGTTTCGAAATTTTTAGTTTTCTTGATTTTTACAAAGGTTATCATCAAGCATTAATGAATGAAGAGGATGCTTCAAAAACTAACTGTATCACTAACTTCGACATATTTGCTTACAAAAAGATGTCGTTCGGATTGAAAAACGCTGGAGCCACGTATCAAAGGATGGCGGACAAACTATTTCGGCATCATATTAGCAAAATAGTCGAAGTATACGTCGACGATATTGTCTTCAAGAGTAAAAGCATTTCTGAATGCATAGACGACCTTAAAACAACTCTCGACGTACTCCGGCAAGCCAACCTCAAGCTCAATCCCCAGAAATGTACATTCTTAGTAGATTCGGGAAAATTTCCGAGATGTTGGGTATCTAAAAAAGGACTCAAAGCCAATCTGGCCAAAGTCCAAGTCATCCAGAACATGTCAATGCCGAACTCGATCCATACGTGCAGAGATTAAATGCATGTCTAGTCGCACTGAATCGTTTCCTCTCTCAAGCGGCAGAAAAGCAGTTACCCTTCTTCAAAATATTGAAGAAGGCCCCGAAGTTCGAGGGGTGAGAAACGCAAAGAAAAGCTTTTCAAGAACTTAAGAGATACCTAGCCAAACTCCTTGTGTTGTCCGTACCGAAAGAAGTCGAAGCTCTTTCTTTGTACTTAGCAGCCTCGGATGAAACAATCAGTGCGGTACTCGTACGAGAAGACGGTTGGCATCAACAACCTATTTACTTTATAAGTCATGCACTAAGAGGTCCAAAGACTCGATATCAGCCTTTTGAGAAAATAGCATTGACCTTGGTGAATGCAACAAGAAGATTGCGACCGTACTTCTATGCTCATACAATATGTGTCCTCACTGATCTCCAACTCCGGCAAGTTTTAACTAAGCTTGAAGCATCCGGAAGAATAGCCAAGTGGGCAATTGAGATGGGAGAGCACGCCATCGAGTATATACCCCGAAAAGAAATAAAAGGATAAGCTTTAGCTGACTTTTTAGTTGAAGCCAAATTCGATCAAGTCACCCCGGCAGATATCGAGATGGAAGAGAAAGTACCCGAGGTTCCCGAAAAGAAACCACCGAACTGTTGGACAGGATATGTGGATGGAGCATTCGGCAAAATAGGAAGCGGAGCTGGTATATTACTCATTGCACCAGATGGGCACGAAGTAACTTACTCACTTCGGTTCAAATTTCCCACCACAAACAATGAAGCGGAATACGAAGCACTTCTTGCCGGACTCTGATTAGCTCAAAGCCTTCACATCAATTCCATCAAAATTCACAGTGACTCACAAGTTCTGGTGGGTCACATAAGTTCGAAATCTCCAACAAACTTTCTCTTATTTCCAGATAAATCGTATCCCAAGGGCGCAAAATAGCCGAGCAGATATTCTAAGTAAACTGGCGTCTTCTCACAGTTCAAAGGTGGAAGAACTATTGCACAGAAGCATTGATGATGCAACCGAAGTGTAAATGGTCACAAATTCACCGTACTAGATGACCCCCATACTTGAATATCTAGACAAGGGACAGCTGCCGGAAGATAAGCTCGAGGCAAGAAATATATTATACAGATCACTTCGGTACGAACTTCATCAAGGAACCCTCTACGGAAAGTCCTATCAACAACCGTTGTTACGGTGCATAGGACCAGATGAGGCGGATTACGTCCTGAGAGAAGTCCATGAAGGATCTCGCGGAAGTCATATCGCAGCCCGAAACTTAGCCAAAAAAGTAATGAGGTGGGGGTAGTACTGGCCAACCCTCGTCCAAGACGCAGTGACCCTTGTCAAAAAATATCCGAAGTGCCAGATCCATGCCAATGTTCCAAGAGTGTCACAGACCGATCTGACCATAATGCAAAGTCCATGGCCTTTCATGCAGTGGGGCATAGACATTGTGGGACCATTGGAAAAAGCTCCGAGACAGGTGCAATTTTTAATTGTAGCGATTGACTACTTTACGAAGTGGGTTAAAGCTGAACCCCTGGCCAAGATAACAAGCACAAACGCCCTCGACTTCGTCTGGAAAAATATAGTAAGCCGCTTCGGCATACCTTATGTCCTCGTCTCGGACAATGGTACCCAGTTCACGGACAAAAAGTTCAAGGAATGGTGCCAAGAATTGAAGATTCAACAGTGTTTCACTTCAGTCGCTCATCCTCAAGCGAATGGTCAGACCGAAGTCACATACCACACCATAGTAAATAGGCTAAAAACACGAGAGGATCAAGCCAAAGGACTTTAGGTAGAAAACCTCCCTCAAGTCTTACGGTCATACCGAACTACCCCGAGAACCTCAAATGGCAAAACACAGTACAGCCGGGTATACGGCACTGAAGCGGTCATTCCGGTCGAAATCGGCATGCCTAGTCCTCGCACTTTAAACTTCTCAACTGAAGCAAATGATGAAGGACTCCAAGCCGAACTCTACCTCACCGAAGAAAATAGGGAGCTTGCCTTTATAAAGGAGGCTCAGTACAAGCAGCAAGTAGCCCGGTATTACAATCATAGGGTGAAAATGCAAAAATTCCAAGTGGATGATCTCGTCCTGAGGAACAACGAAGTAAGCCGAGCAGAAAAGCTCGACAAACTCGAAGCCAGTTGGGAAGGGCCATATCGGGTCAACGAAGTTCTCGGCAAAGGGTCATACAAATTGGCCTACATGTCCGGTGAACAAATTCCCCGAACTTGGTACATTACAAACCTCAAGAAATACTATGTATAGATGGGCAATATCAGTTCGATCGTCCATGTAAGTCCAGCCATTTTTTAGTTGATCCATGTTAGTTCGGTCTTGTCTTTCGAGACCGGTCTTTATGTATTTTGGTCATTCTATTTATATAAAATTTACTTTTACTTCTTTAATGTTTGTCTTTTAATTTTTTGTTAAAACATTCATGCATGTGTCTGAAGTCCCATTTATACGTAACATTCAATTCAATCTCAAAAGGTTGGCCCCCTTTTCGAGAAAAAGTCGAATACAATCGTGGGTCAAATCTTCTATAGAAGGTAAAAGACTGCATTGTCAAGGTTAAATGGTAAATAAGCATTCCGTCTAAAACGAAGTGCAAACACCGCAGTCCACTTCGGTTGACTCTGTTCAAACGCGCGTAAGAAAGTCCTTTCCTAGTGATAAAACTCACCAAATAAGGACAAAACCCTACTTTGGTATAAAAGGTTCGCTACCTTATTCCAGCCGAATTCGTAAGTTGAATAAAAATTAAAGTTTCTGTAAACAAGCTAAGTGATAATTCACAATGGCAAAACATAAACAATTTATTCAGAAAAGAAAGTATTCATATACACGGACATACATCTATTACACTATGTTTATTCTAAGATGCAGGATCTTTACGCTTGCTGCAATACAACCAGTTATCTGTAAAGTCTGAGGGTTTCTTAGCCCTCATAAGAACGTCTAAGTTAAAGACTCCTCGACCAGCTTCGGCTCCTCTAGCACTACCTCTTCCGGAAGTAGAGCCCACAGGTTACTTTCCACGGCCTCGAGACCGAGATGCTTTACCACCTCGGCGGGCCAAGTCTTCTTGGCAATCCTGTTCGGTATACTCAGGTTCCCACTGGATTGTTGTAGATGTTGGAGGCGGAGTATCCTTGAGGATTCTTTCTAGCTGAGGGTACTGAACATAAATAATCTTGTATATTCCGGAAACGCGCCGAAGAGCGTCAATTTCGCTTCGGTATTCCTTGCTGAACGGGCCATGAAGCTTCTTTATCTCGCGGCAACATTTCCATATCACTTTCATCTGGTCATCTACTTCAGTGATGGTTATTCCACCACTGAGGAGAATAATATCTTCATACTTGGTATTCTCCTCGTGTAGAACCTTGAATTTGACCTTCACACTTTTTAAAGTGGATTCAAGTTCGACAACATGAGCCACCACTTCGTCATATTTGAATTGGTCTTCTCGAGCTCGGCTTTCTGCTTCGTCCAAGGCCGAAGAGTATAGCTTCTTCCATTGCAAAATTTCTATCCCCTTCGAGTTAAAAATACAAAGGAACTCTTTCAATTCGGCATCCCAAGATAACGAAAATGGAGCAGTAGGCTACAGGAAAATAAAAGCAGAAAAATAAAAGCATAAATGGCGCAAGTTGAAGTCAACAAAAGTTCATTTTTATTGATAAAGGCTAGAGTACAAAAGGAGGGCAGCGAGGCCGAAGTACAATTACTATAGCCTAGACTAATAAAGAAAAAAAAAAGGGGAGTGAAGTCATACTTCAGTGTTGTCACCCCCAATCCTTTCTTCGGTCCTTGGCGCTTTTGTCCTCGGCACCTCGTCCTCCCCTGCCACATCGTGCTGCTCAGCCGAATTCACGACCGGATTCAGCCACCCGATCATCAAGTCCTTTGGGGAAGGAGGCGGCACTTCGTCCTCATTCTCCTCCGCCATCGCCTCCTCTTCCTCTGCCTCCTCGTCATCCTCCGCTTCAGCAATCACCGGCGCATGCGGCACCGGACCTATGGCCGCTAAGCTTCTCTCCATTTGTTCATCACGGTCCGTGCTGCAAGCACGAACCGCTTCGGCCATGAGGGAAACCGGAGAAGCCACAAGCACCTCAAGGAGGGGTAGACTTTGGAGGCAAGCAGCTATTTCCCTCACATAAACCGAGATCACCACATTCGGCTCTTGGCCGCGATTCTCACTCAGAATCCGGCTGAATCTGCCGACGAACGCGGCAAACTGGGAGCTCACAAAAAGCTTCCCCGTGAAAGCACGGAGAACTTTGCCTTGAGTGGCGGCGAAGGAAGCCACATCCTACTCGTGTTGCTGTGTCAACAGCTTCAACCGAGTCTTCAGCAGTTTGGCTTCGGCCTTCGCAGCCTGAGCTTCGGTCTCAGCACTAGCCACCCTCTCGGTAGCCCAGCTCAAAGCCGCCTCAAAAGCCCTGGCCTCAAATGCCTTTTTCATGGCATCGTCCTTAGCCTTAGAAGTAGTGTCGTTGGCCCGAGCCAAGGACTGTTTTACCCTCCGGTACTCGGAGGGCTTATCTTCAGTTCGGCCTCCATGAGTCCGGACATCAGCTCGAGTTTTCGCAAAAAAGGGCAAGTTTATAGGACTTCGTAAAAAAAGACGAATCACAATACCTCGGGGACATTCTCCGGCCATGTCAAGGCCTCACGGTAGGGCCCCCGAAAATGGAAGCTACTGGCCCTTCTTCAAGCGGGGGCAAAGTTGGTGTAGCAGACTTCGAGCTCTTCTTTCGCGGCCCCTCCTCTTGAGTCCTCTCCGCGGAGGCAGAGGACGAGGAAACCGGCTTCGGAGCCGGAGCCGTGATGGGCAGTGCGGCCCCAGAGGCAGCCTTTTGCCTCTTCGGTTCTTGGTCCGCGCCGGAGGCCGCAGCAATTGTCTTCGGCCCCTTCTTCTCAGCAGCGGCTTTACCGAACTGCTTTAGCATATTCACTGCGAACACAAAAAAAACAGAGTTAAACAGAGAATTAAAAGCACAGTGCGAAAATAAAGCAACCCTGAAGCAATCCTCACCCTCAGTGACTTCGTCATCGCTTGACGAGTCAAACTCTACTGCACCTCGGACAAGCTCGGTCTCTGTGTATATCCGTGTTACCATAGAGGTACCCTTGAATAGGTCTTTGAGCCCGTCCAAGTATACAGTCGGAGGATGACGTATTACCGACTCGACCCCCTCCAATCGAACTAGGTAGCCCCAGTCCTATTATAGTAAAAGAATCAGGTCTGCCACTTCGGCCACTTCGTTTTGCACTTGGCCTTAAATTCTCTAATAGGGGTGAAGTAGAACCAAGACCCCTTTCTCTTAAATTGAAAAAACCTTAGCACTAAGTCTATGGTAAACTCGTATCTGGCCACTACCACTTCGGAAGCCAAGACAGACAAATGCCTCCAAGAGTTCGGAGTCATTTGGCCAAGGGGAAGCTTGAATCTATCTAGTAATTCCGCAAAAACAAGATAAAGAGGAAACCGAAACCCGCATTCTAAGCAGGCTTCGTAAACTGTTTCATATTTTTCCGGCGGAAAGTCTGCCCTATCATCTTTATCGGGAACAACTATAGTTCCCCCCGGCAACTCATAAAGGTGGAATAAGGAAGTCATAGTATCCTCACTAAGGCAAGAAACATAACTACTTACAGGAACCAATACATCTTTTTTTTTCCGGCCGCTACTGCTAGGGTTCGACACCTCCACTATTCTACACTCTTCCCTATCACTACCAGAGAGTGGATTCGAAGAAGAAGATATCACTTACTTGTTAATGCTGAAATACGGATCACGACGAATGGGAATTCTGAGATTTTTCGCGAGTACGCCGGCGAAGAAAACTCGGATTTTGCAGAAGAAATGCTCAATGAAGAAGATGAAAAAAATTTCAAATAAAGTAGGGAAAGGGTTTTTATCGAATCCTACGCGACGATTCGAATCCCGCTTTTTCGGGATTCAAACCATCAAATTAAATACGATAAACGTACGGTGTACGCTAACACGTCAGAGTTATCTCAACTACGGCACAACCGAAGTACCCTACCACAACGGAGTGCCCAACAATTCCGAAATGCCAAGCATTACCAAAGTGTCTGGCACGATTGAAGTGCCCAACCATTCTGGTGTGCACAGCAATTCCGAAATGCCAAGCATTACCACAGTGTTCAACAAGTCCAGAATACCCAATCATTCTGGAGTGCCCAGCGATCCAAAAAAGCATAGCTATTTCGAAATACCCTACAAACTCGAAGTGTCCTACGACATTACCTCACTTTTTGGGAGGGGTAGTGATGGGATATGGCCCGAAATCCCTCGAGCCTAATGGAGAGGCCCATTTAATTTGGCCCATTAACAACACAAGCTCGAGAGAACCGGTCCAACCCATTGAAGTCTGGTATCAAAGGCAGTTCGGTAATGCACTCCGGTCCAAGGCTCTCAAACTGAATCAAATCCGCAATATAGCTCACTCCGGTTCTTGTTGGAATATTTAGTTAAGGGGGAAGTTAATAAAATTTCTCATATGGTTTTGATCTACCAAAGCCCCCTTGCTAATAATCCATGTTCTTATGTTATAAAAGAACTCCCTTTTGATAGGTGACTTGTAGTTAGTTTTGTGCTCAAATGTTAGGGAGCCAATGTTTTTAACTTTCTAGATGAGATACTACAAGTCACTGGAAGATTGCATGAAGCCTTGTTTTGCTAGAAGGACTCGTTTCGCTAACCTCAGTGTTAGCGATCTAAATCGCTAAGTCTTGAGGAAGCGATCGCTCACCCCCTTTGGATCAAGCGATCGCTCGGTCACGTTCAAGCCCCAACTTCGCTCGGATTGTTCAAACTCAAAAACGCTATTCGTGGTGTTAGCAATCCGGACTTCAAAATCGCTTGTCCCTATGTTAGCGATCTAAATTCGCTACTTCTACCTTTAGCGATCTCAATCGCTTATCCTTGAGTAAGCGATCGCTTGGAATCCTCTTGACCCAGAAATCGCTCGAAGACTCTTCTTCGAGATCGCTAGCGATCTTAATCGCTTGTCCTGGAGTAAGCGATCGCTACTCCTTTGGCGATCGGAAAATCGCTCGAGCACCTCACTAGCGATTTCAATATCGCTTGACTCCTTAAGTAAGCGATCGCTCGACCAAAGATCGCTCGGACTCTTCTTGTCACAAATTCGCTAGTCCCCAAGTTAGCGATCTCATTTTGCTTCACCCCACACTAGCGATTTCAATATCGCTTACTCTTGAGTAAGCGATCGCTCGGACGTTCAAGCTCAAAATCGCTAACCTCTCTTTTGCAATCTCAAATCGCTAAGTCTTCTACAAGCGATCGCTCGGAATGGTCAAGATCCAAAATCGCTAATCTCAGCTCAAGCGATCGCTCGAGGCTCTTGTTTCTCAGAAACGCTAATTCCCAGATTAGCGATCGCCAGCAGACACCAAATCGCCTATGGCCCACCTAGCGATCCTTCCTTGAAAATGTTAGAAGACAAGATCAGACACGACAAGCTAGCATGATGTCACAAGCCAACTTTTGAGACAAGCGATCGCCAGGGTCCCAGACTAGCGATCGCTAACTAGCTTACTAGCAAAGTGACAAGCGATCGCTTCCTCTCTATACAAGCGATCGCCAGCTAGCCCAGTATGATGGAACACCAATGATCTCTGGAAAGGTGTCTTGCAAGGAACTTCAAGCCAACACTTTATTGCAGACATAAATTCACAGTGCACAAATCCCAAGAGATCCTTGAAGTACCAGTGTTCATCAATGAAGAGCTTCATAAAGTCTCCCTGCACTACCTTATTAAAGACAAGAAGAAGAAGACATTCTCTGTACGAGGTAGAACTGAAGACAAAGTTAA
>JAOWBJ010160482.1:0-11940 GCA_028566335.1 Monarda citriodora | reverse complement strand
AGTACTGGGCCATACTCTATCAGAGCCCCCCCCCCCCCCCCACACAAACGAGGTAACGAGGAGGTCTAGCCAAGTTTTGACCGAGGTTTCGTGTTGGGACTCACCGAGCAGGGATCCACCGAGCTTTCCACATGCGCGCGTGCTAGGGTTTGGATGAGCTTTGTGCGCGCGGGGGTGGTTGTTTGCGCGTGAGACCTAATTATTGCGACTCTTCGAATTCCCGCCCCTTTATGGGGAAGAGGAAACGGCGCCTGCCACCTCTTTAAATACCAGGTTCTCGCCATTTTGAAGATTTTTTTCCACATTCTATTGTTTCCATCGGCGACAAGTAGATTTCTCCCATTCTCCGGCGATCGTCCCATCTTTCCGGCCACGCTTTTCCATCCGGTGTCAGCCTTTTCCGTCGCCTTTTTCCTACAAGTAAGTGAAAATGTCTTCTTCTTCCTCGGATGTTGGGGGTATGGGTAACGCTAATGAGCAAATGCCGGAATTTCCTTCCCCCCCTCCTTCTCCGGCGCCGGTAGTACGGAAATCCAGAATTCCGGGTAATGTGGCGGATTATCCGTCGGTTATAAGCGAGGAGGATATCCCTATGCTCCGTAGCCAGTATTCTATCCCCGACGGTTGCGTGCTCAGGGCGGCCGGCCCTAGTGACCGAGCTGACCGCCCGCCGTCGGGTTTTATCACTGTATATGCGGCTTGTCTGGCTTCGGGGTTACGTCTTCCTCTTCCCTCTGTCTTTGTAGATTTTTCGACGAGGTTGAAGCTGTTGTTGGCTCAACTCACCCCGAATGTCTTTATGCACTTAATACCCCTTGCTGTAGAGAGTCATAGGTTAGGGTTTCCTTTAACTGTTGATATGATACTTCGCTTTTTTCAATTTAAGAAGCTCGGGTCTTGGTATTATTCTTCTCCCCTTCTTAAATTTCAACCCCAAATAAAGTCAAAATGGCAGTCGTGGCAGAATAGTTTTGTTTTCTGCTCGGATTCCGGGGCTCCCCTCCTTCCGTGGCGTGAGCGCCGCATAGGTCGGGTGGCCATAGATAGTGTGGGAGAGGTGGAGGCCGGGCTGGAGGAGCTCGGCGAATTTGAAAAAGAATATTCCGAGCACGAGCTCGCTAGCGCCGGGCTCCGTGCCCCGGTATCCAAGGGTGAGGCTAGCTTTTAGCTGTTAATTTTCTCTTCTTTTCTCTGCCTCTGTTTAAATCGTGCTCGCTCTTCTTTTGCAGTGGCTCTGTGGGCGCAGCTGCGAGGTAAAGGGGGAGATGAGAAAAAGAAGAAGGATTCCAGGAAGCGGAATCCTACCGTCTCCCTACCCCCCGAGCTCCAGGCCCCCAAGAGGGCTAAAGCTGTAACCTCGGCATCTGCCGGGGTCTCTCCTTCCCCCATTTCTTCCGAGAGGATTCCTCCTCTCGAAGACCCTTCTATTCAGGCGCTGCCAATGTCTCGGCAGCTTGCTTTTCCCACTGGCCCCATTCTCTCAGCGGCGGGGGCCAGACCATTTATCGTATCTCCTACCTCCGAGGATGCCGGATGGCGTTCCTCCGCCTTAGAGGTAGCTTCCCCTTTTTTTGTTGGTGTTTTTTGTTTCTTCCAATCCGAGCTGTGCTTATTTTTGTTCGTATTGCAGCATGCCAAGCGGGTCTTGGCTTTTACTGAGAAGAGCATTGCGGAGCTTAACAAGGCCGAGGAGGAGATCGCGAAGAAGGATGACGACATCTCCTGTCTTCGGCGGAAAATTGATGGCTTTGAGCACCGCGCCTCCGCTGCTTTCAGAGCTCAGAAGAAGAGTGAGGCAGCTGCCTTGGCTGCTGAAGCGAAGGCGGCTGAAGCTCAGAAACAGCTTGAGCAGCAGCAGCGCCGCCACGAGCAGGAGATGGCCAAGGTTGTGAGGAAACAGGGCCAGGGCCTCCGGGCCTATACTGAAAAGCTTTTCTGCTGCATGCAGTTTTCGGCCATGGTGAGCGCCCTTGCCGACCTTGGAGGGGACCTGGACCCGTATGCTCGGGTGATCAAAGCTCGGCTCCAGTCCCTCCCTCTACTCGATCATCTAGCCTCCTCATCTTCTCCCCTCACTCCCGAGCTTGTGCATTCCTGCACGGTTGACCAGGATGCTGTGATGGAGCTCGAATGCTTAAAGGTCGGCGACGTGCCGCCTGCTGAAGTGATACAGCCCGCGGCCATAGCTCGCAAGGAAGAGGAGGAATACGAGGAGGAGCAGGAGGGAGATGGAGAGGATGAGCGGCAAGAGGAACACGCCAAGGATGACGCTGGGGACGTCAGCGGGGGTGGTGGAGGAGGTGAGGAGGAGCGCACCGAGGTTGGTGCTGGAGAAGCCAGCGGCGGAAGGGAGGGTGCTCACACCGAGCATGTGGTGGATGACGCTTCTGCCACTCGCCAACCTTCTGGTGACGCCGGTGATGATGAAGTATGAGTCCTGCCTTTTAGCTGCTCCCCTTAAAAAATGTTTTTTATATTTTTGATGTACCCTGCCCAGTAGTTGAGTGCGGTGTATGTACTTTTTCCTTTATCAATGAAATTTTTCTCTCTTGCCTTCACATCCCTTATTGCTCTCTTTTTTCTCATATGTTCTTGTAGTCTCGCGTGCATCCGCATAAATATTATGATGATGAGTTGAGGAGCTTGTACAGCAAGCTTTTCCATGCAAGAAAGGACATTGAGTATTGGATTGACCTTCATCTTCAAGCTATGGACAATGTAGAGGAGGCTAAGAGGGATGTTGAGTACTGGATCGACAGTTATACCCGGGCTACAGATGAGGCCGAGCTTAAAGCAAAAGAGGCTCAGATTGAGCTCGATAGACTGTCTGCACAGCTAACAGATGCCCAGCAGCACTTGGAAGCTTTAGAATCCGAGCACCAGAAAACCCTCCACGATCGGTGGATCATCACCGAGGAGAATGTAGAATATGAGAGCCTCATTCACCGGGATGGTGGTCTTACTATCACCGAGGTTGAGGATAAGATGCACGAGATATGGAATAAATGCATACCTCTTAAGGAGACAGGCTGCACTTCTACCGACGAATGGCGCACTTATGTCGATGAGCTTAGGAAGTACTCTAAAATGTATGGCTTATTTCAGAAGCGATATCCAAAGCTTATGAAGTTGCTGGCGGAGACTCCGCTTCCTCGTGGTGTCGCGGCGTTTCCTTCTGATCCGTATTTGCCCGAGGAACCTCGTCGCAGGGGTCAAGGTAGTAGGTCGGCCTCTCAGTCACGTGGTGGACGGGGCCGAGGTAGTGGGTCGGCCTCTCAGTCACGTGGTGGTCGGGGCCGAGGTAGTGGGCGTGGTGGGCAAGTGGCACTTCAACAGCTTGATGCCATACTTCGCACCGGTGCTCTTGATATTAGTAGGACTGGTAGTTCGTAGAGCTTGCAGTATACTTTTCCATGTATTTGCTCTCCATGTAACTTCCATCAATTTATTGAATAGTTTTTTCTGTGGTAACTCTGTAGTCTTTGTTGATGCTTCAATAATGCATCTTAACCTCGGCTCCGCCGGAGGGAGCGACCCTCCGCTATTGCCGAGGTTAATTATCCTTGTTTGGAGAGAAGTATCGCGAGGAGTGGTCTCCTTGCGCGTGCTTAAAGAGTTCCTCTGACGAGGTTTTGACTAACATTTGTATTAAGGAGAGGTTTCTATCGCTGCGGATATTTTTCTTCCTTTTATTAGGTTATCCGAGCTTGAGGGGGCTATCTCTTTTTAAGAGATTTTTCCCCTCTTTTGCTCGTTGTCACAAAAGGTGGCCAGCCTTTGTGATATAAAATAAAAAAAGTACGTAGCATAAGTGGGAATAACACAACACAAGCAAAGAATAATAAAAAATGATATGCGAAAGTTTAGTTTATTTAAAGTATGAAAAAGACCTTTCCATGCAAGTAAACTAAATAAGCATGTTGATATATGCAAGACTCCCCACTCATACAAAATACTTCTTCAAATTCGAGATGTGCCAAGTCCGGGGTAAGGACTCACCAGACATTCTAGCTAGCTTATACGCGCCTTTCCCGTGGACTTCTATGACTTGGTAGGGTCCTTCCCATGTTGGTTCCAGTTTGCCGAGCTTCTCTGCTCTGCTTGCTTCGTTGTTTCTGAGAACTAGGTCCCCTACTTTGAATTGCCGAGGTTTTATGTGTCGGTCATGATACCGAGCTATCTGTTGTTTATATCGAGCTTCCCTGATGAAAGCATGTTCCCTTTTTTTCTTCTAAGAAGTCAAGCTCTGCTCGGAGGTTTTCCTCGTTTTACTCGGGTGCGAAGTTGGCTGTCCTCGGGCTTGGGAGTCCGATCTCTACCGGGATTACTGCCTCGGCTCCGTACACCAAGCTGTAAGGTGTCTCTCCTGTCGCTGTGCGAGGTGTTGTTCGGTATGACCACAGTATTTGTGGTAGGTTTTCTGCACATCTCCCTTTAGCCTTGTCAAGGCTTGTTTTTAATCCTTTGATCAGCGTCCGGTTTGTGACCTCGGTTTGTCCGTTTGCTTGTGGGTGTGCTACCTAGGTGAACCTTTGCTTGATCCCGAGCTCTTCGCACCAATTTTGGAAGTTTTTGTCCGCGAACTGTGTGCCATTGTCCGACACTAGGACTTCCGGTATGCCAAACTGACAGATAATGTATTTCCATACAAATGTTCGAGCTTTATGGCTAGTGATCGTTGCTAGAGGCTCGGCTTCCACCCACTTGGTGAAGTAATGATCAGCTACAATGAGGAACTTCAGCTGTCCGGGAGCTCGTTCAAAAGGGCCTACAATGTCAATTCCCCACTGCAAGAACGGCCATGGACTTTGCATACTGGACAGCTCGGTCTGTGGTAATCGTGGCACGTTGCCATGTATTTGGCACTTGTCGCATTTTTTCACTAATTGCGTAGCATCGTTGACCATGGTAGGCCAATAGTACCACCATCTCAACACCTTCTTAGCTAATGCTCTTGCTCCGATGTGGCTCCCGCAGGATCCTTCATGTACCTCTCGTCACACGTATTCCGCTTCCTCGGGTCCGACGCAACGCAACAATGGTTGGAGGTATGCCTTCTTATACAAGACTCCTTCCTGCTGATCGTACTTGGTAGCTCGGCAGGGAATCTTCCGAGCTTCGTGTTTATCGTCCAGCAGGCTTTCATCCATTAGGTAGGAAAGAATAGGAGTCATCCAGTTCGGTTCTTTGGAGTAGGATTGAACCTGGGCTTCTTCTATGCTCCGGTGGCTTACCTCCTCTGTTGGGAGCGAATTTTTCGTGAGGTTCCCTTTGCTTAGTGCATCTGCTCGGCTATTTTCCGACCGTGGAATCCGGATAATTTTGAAGTATGAAAATTTCTGCTGCCATTGCCGAGCTTTCTCCAAGTATTTTTTCATCCGTTCACCTTTTGCCTCACTTGTTCCGAGCATGTGTCCCACAACTACTTGAGAATCACAATGGACTTTTATGCTCCGGACTTGAAGAGCGTGCGCTAGACGCAGCCCGGAGATCAAAGCTTCGTATTCTGCCTCGTTGTTAGTCGCAGGAAAAGTGAAACGAAGTGAATGTGTTACCTCATAACCGTCCGGGGCGACGAGCAGCACTCCCGCTCCACTACCTGATTTTCCTGACGCTCCATCAACATACCCTAACCAGCAGTCGGTAGGCTCGGCTTCGGTTTTTTCTTCTTGCTCGGTCGGGGGTGATTGTGGAGGTGGTTCTTCCTTCAACCGAGGCTTTACTAGAAAATCCGCAAGGGTTTGAGCTTTGATTGATTTTTTAGGAAGAAACTCCAAGGAATGCTCTCCAAGTTTAATGGCCCACTTTGCTATCCTTCCGGATGCCTCTGGTTTGGTGAGGATTTGGCGGAGTGGAAGGTCGGTGAGGACTTGTATCGTGTGCGCTTGAAAGTATGGACGGAGCCTCCGCGAAGCATTAACTAGTGCTAGTGCAATATTTTCTAGTGGTTGGTACCTCGTTTCCGCACCTTTGAGAGCTCGGCTGATGAAGTACACCGGCTTTTGCTGACGTCCTTCCTCTTTTACGAGCACCGCACTAATCGTTTCCTCCGAGGCAGCGAGGTACAAGGAAAGGTTTTCTCCGGGGGTGGGGGCTGCGAGCATTGGAGGTTCCATTAAGTACCGCTTCAATTCTTCAAACGCCTTCCGCTGGTCATCACCCCACTCGAACTTCGGAGCCTTCTTCAGTACCTTGAAGAATGGTAGTTGTTTCTCTGCTGCTTGTGATAAGAACCTGCTTAATGCGGCCAAGCATCCTGTGAGCTTCTGCACGTCATGAACAGATCGGGGTATTGCCATGTCTTGTACAGCTCGGACCTTTGAAGGGCTTGCCTTGAGCCCGTCCTTTGACACGAACTTCCCTGTTTCCACAAGGAAGGTGCACTTCTTCGGGTTGAGCTTCAGGTTGGTCTGGCGAAGGATTTCTAAGGTTGTGCGGAGGTCGGTGATGCACGTGCTTTGTTCCTTGCTTTTGACCACGATGTCATCCACGTAGACTTCCACACGCTTCCCTATATGTTGCTTAAATAACTTGTCTACCATGCGTTGATAAGTTGCCCCGGCATTTTTTAACCCAAATGGCATCTTCTTGTAATCGAGAACACCGAAGTCGGTGATGAACGCGGTTTTAGCCGCGTCCTCTTCATTCATTAAAATCTGGTGGTACCCCTTGTACAAATCAAGAAAACAGAAAATTTTAAAACCTACAAGGGCCTCCACCTTCTTGTCGATGTTCGGCAACGGGTAGCAATCCTTGGGACAATGCTTGTCAATGTTGAGGTCTGTGTAGTCGATGCATAGTCTCCATCCACCTCCCTCCTTTTTTATCATCACTGGATTAGCTATCCATGTTGGGTATTTAACCTCGAAGAGGATCCGAGCTTCTAGGAGTTGTTGGACCTCTGTGCGGATCGCCTCGTTCCGTTCAGCTGCGAACAGCTGCTGTTTCTGCTTCACTGGCTTGACCTCCGGATTAATGTTGAGCCGTAGTGATCAAATTTGGGGAGACCCCGGTCATGTCCAGTGGCGACCAGGCGAACACATCCTTGTAAGACCTGAGGAGCTCGATTGCTGCTGCTCGGCAGTCCTGTCCTGCTGCGAATCTAACCTTAACTGTTCGGGTCGAATCGTCTTTGTAGAGCGGTACCTCCATAGGGACTGGACCGAGCTGGGGCTCCTCGGGTTGCTATAATTACTATGCCTGCTTGTGCAGGGCAGATGCGTCGGCATCTCTGAGGGCTATTTGCATGCATTCTTTCGCTCGCTTCTGATCTCCTCGGAGGACTACTATTCAACCCTTGGTCGGTATTTTGATGGTGAGGTGGTAAGTGGAGCAGACTCCTCGGACTGCGTTCAGCCAGTCTCTCCCGAGGATGATGTTGTACGGGGAGCTGGATTTGACTATGAAGAATTGAATCCATACCGTAGAGGTTGCCGGTGCTTTGCCTACAGTAACTGGAAGATTAATTACCCCCTCCAGGGTAGTGCATTCTTGCACGAAACTCTTCAAGGGAAGCGGGGCTGGTGATAGACGGGCTGTTTCCACACCGAGTTTGTCAAAGCAATCTTTGAACATGATGCTGACTGAGACACCGCTATCCACAAAGACTCGGTGAACGAGCTTGTTAGCTACCATGGCATGGATGACGATTGCGTCTTGGTGCCGAGTCACGGGTGGCACCGGGTCTTCCTTGGAGTATGTGATTAGTTCCTCTTTTTTGAGGCGCTTTCTTGCAGGTTCAGCCGAGGTTGAACTTTGGCTTTCTGCTTTCAGCGCGGACTTCGTCATTCCAGCGGGCAGGGCTGTGATGGTAGTGATGACCCCGTCGTACTGGGGCTGAGGTTCGTCATCCTCATTAGGATCCCTTTTTGCCTTCTTCTCGGAATGTGGAGCGCATCCTGCTCTCCCTTGCTTCCATTTTCCCTTTGCTTGTCGTCGATCTTGGTATTTCTTCAACGGTCCAGTCTTGACCATTATCTCGATGTCTGCAGCTAGATCTCTGTATTCCTCGGTCTCATGACCGTGATCCTCGTGGAATGCGCAGTATTTGCTTTGGTCTCTCCGCTTTGAGGACTTCGTCATTGGCTTGGGCTTGTCAAATCACAGTGTAGCTCGAGAATATCTGCTCGCGGCTTGTTCAGCGGAGTATATTGAGGCTGGGGCCTCTGTGGCTCCTGCCGAGGTCCGAGCCGTGAGTGAAGTGGCCCCTTTTGCAGCCTCTCGAAGGCGCTTTTGTGACCTCGGCTTTTCTCTCCGCAGTCCTCGTGCTTTCTCTTTTCGCCCTGGGTCTCGTTCACAGATCTCTTGCGGCGATCGGCCTCATCAGCTCGGGCGAACTGGTCCACTATGCGCCACATCTCATGGGTGGTTCGTGGATTTGCTCGAACTAACTCCTTGAACAGCATTCTTGGTAGGATACCATTCTGAAATGCTGAGATGATTAGCAGGTCACTGAGATCATCAACCCTCAAGCATTCTTGGTTGAATCGGGTCATGAAGTCGCCGATAGACTCATTGCGACCTTGTTTGATGGGCATGAGGTGTGCGGGGGTGAGCTGTGTCTCGGCCTTCTGAAAAAATTGTCGGTAGAAGGCTGTCACCAGTGCGGCGTAGGAGTTGATACTGCCAGCGGGCAGGCTATCAAACCAACGGCGAGCATTCCCCGTAAGTAGCTCGGGGAACACTTTGCATATGTGAACCTCATTCAGCAGTTGGTTCATCATGTTATATTGATACCTTCCCACGAAGTCTCGAGGATCTGTGAGGCCGTCGTATGTGAACGGCGGCACCCGGTAGTTCGGTGGGAGGGTTGTGCGGACAATATCCTCCGAGAGTGGGGTGCGGAGGGCCCCGTACATCTCAAAACCATGCAACTGGTCTTGAGGTTGGAATTGCGGCATGTAAGGTGGAATGAACGGCGGCGGCGGGGGTGGTGGTGGAGGTAAGTTGTGAAGTCCTCCGCCTTGGCGGCCGTACTCGTTGTGAGGTGGTTCAGGGTCTTGGCCTCGCGAGGTTCCTTCCCCTTGTTGCCGAGGCTGTCTTCTCCCTTGGCGGAGGAACTCTTGAAACTCTCCCTGTCGTTCCTCCAAGAAACGGCGGACAGCCTCGTTGAGGTCTGGTTGTTCCTCCTCGTGCCTCTATTTAGCCTGGATCTCCGCTTCCGCATTGTGGGTTGGTTCTTTGCCTGCTCTGCGACCGGATCTCCTTCCGCCATTATTGCCGCCTCTCCTGTTGTTGACTCCTCCATTGGCACGTGTATTCACCATTTTGTTAAGACTTGGGTTGGTAGCTATGAGAAATCACAAATTTTTGATTCCCACAGACGGCGCCAGTGATATTTCCCAAACTACCGATGCAAGACAATAGTAATGATAACACGTAAAAGAGACGAGGATGTAACGTGGTTCGATCTACGTGAGTAGATCTATGTCCACGGGAGTAAAAGAGGGGGTTTGAGTTGAATTGCTTGAGTTAAGAGATTACAGATTACAAGAGCGCGTGCCCTAATTCTCCAATTACTAGCTATTTATGTAAATCTACTTCTTGCATGGGCTTTGCATGCCCATACTTTAAGGCCCATTAGGGTTTCGTGATTGTACATGGTAAGTTCTGGGATCTCTGCCGCTAATCTCGTCCTTGCATAAATTCAGGGATTTCCGCCGTCAATCTCGTCCTTTCCAGCCGTTTTGGTACCGGCCGCTGTTACTGTTCAAAAGTAGTCTGCAGCAGTGAAGGTATCGCGTACCTTCACTATACCGGACGTACACCTGGTGAGACCTCGGCGTGGGAGAGAAAGAGACAGAGAGATGGTCACCTCGGCCGGACCGAGGTGTACTAGCTTGGTCGGCCCACCTGCCCGTGCTGCCAGTGCTGCAGTTCCTGCTCGGTGCTGTAGGGCGAGCAGCGGCTACCGAGGAGTTGCCGAGCTTTGGGGTTGTATGAAAGGTCCAACGATCTTTGCTCGTCCCAGCATCTAGGTCCGTTACCGCGCAAGCCTAGTTGTTGGGCTGAGCACAGTACTGGGCCATACTCTATCAGGAATGGACCTCCGGATCTCTTGGTCAACCCTTATCTTCCGTAAGTAAGGATCATTCCAAATATAATGTTTACTTTCACTTTTAATCTTCATCCTTTGGGCTGTAGTGATAATCAAATTAGAGGAAAATTCTCCGGTCGTGAGGTAATTTACAATATCCGCAAACCATGGCTCTCCGCTTCTTCCAGTTTTTCCAACTTGAGCTTCTAAACTGCCCGGTTGGACAGCTTGGGCAGAATATAGTTGTTCTTTAGGAAAATGATCGTTCACGGGCTCATGAACTCCCTCCTTCACTATCTGGCTTATATGATTAGCAACGTTGTTCTCAGCTCCCTTCTTGTCTCTAACTTCCCGATCAAACTCTCGGAGTCAGAGAACCCACCGAATTAAACGTGGTTTGGTCTCCTTCTTCGACAAAAGGTACTTCAGTGCTGCGTGAATGGTATAAACAATGATTTTTGACCCAAGAAGGTAGGGTCAAAATTTCTCGAAGGCATAGACCACCGCAAGAAGCTCCTTCTCGGTGGTGTCATAATTTCCTTAAGCTTGGTTTAGGGTCTTGGATGTATAGTAGATAACATGACTTTCTTTCCCAATGCGTTGGCCTAGGACTACTCCGACTGCTTGGTCACTTGCATCCCACATGATCTCGAAAGGGATGCTCCAGTCGGGGCCTTGAATAACTGGCACGGAGATTAGCTTGTCCTTCAAGGTTTGAAAGGCCTTCTTGCAATCTTCATCGAACACGAACTCCACATTATTTTGAAGAAGGCGAGTCAATGGACGAGCTATCATGGCGAAGTCTTTTATGAATATCCTATAAAATCCCGCATGGCCAAGAAATCCACGGATCTCCCTTTGGTTGGTTGGATAGGGCAGTTGGGCAATAACTTCAACTTTGGCCTTATCAACTTCAATTCCCCTTTGAGCACCTCCTTCAAAACCATTATTTAAGACTAGGCTCTTGATTTGGTGCTTATACTTCGAGAAATGCCACTTCAATTCCCCTTTGAGCACCACCTTCAAAACCAATTCTCGCATGTTAGGATTGAGCTTCCTTTGGGAATCACAATGTGGTTTGGCATTATCCTCCAACTTGATGTAGTGCATACAGATGTCGGGGCTGATTCCAGTGAGATCGGCCAAAGTCCACCCGATCCCCTTTTTATGCTGCTTCAATAACTCGATCAATTGCGCCTCTTGGCTCTCCTTTAGGGCACTGTTGATGATGACTGGTAAGGTCTCATTGTCTCCAAGATAGACGTATATGAGGTTGGAAGGTAATGGCTTCAATTCCAGCTTCGGGGGTCGAACATCAGATGGCTCCAATTTCTCATCCGCATTTAGACTGGGCAGTTTGCTGAACTTGGGCAACCTGTTAGAATAGGGCAGGCTGTTGGATAAGGGCAAGCTGCTAGCATTGGGCAATTCGCTTTGATCCAGCAATTTACTGGCGGATTCCGCAACTTCGTGCTTGGCACGCCATTTCATGATGGCTTCCTCTATCTCCGCATCAGTTAAGCCTTCTGAAGTGAATAGCTTACTCACTTCTCCCAATTCCATGTTGATTTCATCTTCTTTAGTTGCAATAGGGTACCTATCCTGCAAAAATTCGGTATCAAGAAATTCTTGGACTATGGGGTCAATCATATCCATTGTATTTGCATTCTCAACATCCGAAGGCCTTTTCATAGCATCATCAATTCCAAAAGTGTATTTTTCTCCATGATAATCCAGACAAATAGTGCCTTCCAAGACATTAATCATGTTTTTGGCAGTTCTTAAAATGGCCTTCCTAACAATACTCCGCTAGAATTTTTTGATAGCTGATAAACATGGATTTTCTACGTTTTTACGGTTCTTTAATGCCGATTATTTTATGGAAATCCATTGTTTATATGTGT
>JAOWBJ010160373.1:0-11940 GCA_028566335.1 Monarda citriodora | reverse complement strand
ACAGACTCAGAAGCATCACCCCCACCCTCAACACGCAAGGAAGATGAAGACATTTACTTACTTGTTAACGAGGCGCTAGGGAGAGATGAACACCGGAGCGAAGACTTTGCCGAAAAATTATGCGGAAGTCGCCGGAAATCAAGAGAATTCTATGTATCGCCGGAGAAATGAGCGGAAAGTGAAAAAATGTGAAAAATACCAAATCTGTGTATTTAAGGAAATGGCAGACGCTGTTTCGCTTCCCCATAAAGGGGCGGGAAGCCCAATAGTCGCCATGATTAGGTCTCACGCGCGGGCACCAATCCACACGCGCACAAAGCTCGGCTAAACCATAGCACGGGCGTGCGATAGAAGCACGGTAAACTTCAGCTCGGATGAAAGCATGACACGACACCTCGGAAGGAAACCGACGAGACCTCCTCCTTGCCTCTCTTATGGAGGGGGGGCTCTGATGGAGTGTGGTCCAATACTCGCTTGCCCAATCACCAGGCCCAATCCGAAAGGGACCTGGTAACTGTCCCAGCAAAGGGTGTTGGAGTTTTTAAACAACTATGAATCTCGGCAAACTCCTCGGTCAAAGTATGAGTCTCCACCGCTCCACTCACTGAGCACAAGCAGGAACCTCGGCCTTACGACGGTAGACCAGACTGGAGTACCTTGGCTTTTGCCGAGGTGCGCTCTTTGTTCGTACCGAGGTCCCACCTGTACGCTTTGTACGTTGAAAGTACACAGTACCCTGATTGCCGCAGACCACCTTTGGACAGTTTCAGTGGCCAACTCTAAATAGCTGGCAAGGGCAAGATCATGGGCGAAGATTCTGGAACTTACCATATACAACCAAAGAGGCTTCATGGGCCGAAAAGCATGGGCTATGCAAAGCCCATGCAGAAAGTAGTCTCATTTAAATAGCTAATCACTTTAGAATTAGGGCACGCTCCCTTGTAAACTGTAACTCCACTGTTTGATCAATACAACTACAAGCGCCCCTTATCACCGTGGACGTAGATCTATTTACGTAGATCGAACCACGTTAAACCCTTGTGTTCTTTTACGTGTTTTCACTATCATATTCTGAACTGTGAGTTAGGGAATCATCATGTCTCATGAACACTATTATTCAACATCATTTCATCCTCTACCTGGATAATCATGGCATACGCCCTATCCACATTAGGTAAAGGTTCCAATAACAAGATTTGATTCTTTGAGTGCTCAAAACTGACATTTAACCCTTGTAGAAATTTCATCAAACGTTGTTGCTCTTCTCTTTTAGCCATCTTATTCTTAGCATCACATAAACATTCCACCGATGGTAACAAACTATCTAACTCATCTCACATTGCCATCAATGTGTTGAAGTATTGAACAACACTATGATTTCCTTTAGTTAATAAGAAAATTTCTCGCTGCAACTTGTAGATTTTAGGGCCATTACAACGACCAAATCGATGCAAGAGCATCTCAAAGCCTTTTAGTGTTATCAATATGGGTGAATCCATTCACCAACTCCTTTGAAATGGAGTTTAAGATCCAGGATGACACCATATAGTCAGTTTTAAGCCATTTTTTATAATATCTAGCTGATGGTTGAGGTTCGGGTAGCGTACCGTCAATCAACTCCAACTTACTCCTTGCACCTAACGCACGCCAGATCGAGCGGCTCCAGTTGATGAAATTCACACCAGTGAGGGGAGCTGCAACCAGCAACATCCCCGGGGTGATCCGATTGGTTCAGATTCGATATTTCATCTATCTGTTCATCTGATAATCCAGTAGTTCCTCCATAGTCATTCACAAATTCATCCTCTGCCTCTTCAGTTGCATAGTCCTCGTTATCTTCTCGTTCATAATCCAGTCGCGATCCCGAACTCTCGCCAGCAAGTACATCCTTCCACGAGTGACGTCCTCCGCCTCTCGCCCGATTCAATCTACCTCCGTTACCCCTTGCCATGATCGGAAAACATATCTAATAGAAAAACCAGAAACAATCGTGAATCTACCCAACCCGATCGCAACCTAGAGCTCTGATACCATGAAGAAAGTATGAATGTAGTTAAGAAAATGAGTGTAAATTCATTGAAACGAATTCTGGTTTACAGAAGAATCTTGCAGCTCAAGGTGTAGTCTGCACAGTATTTATTTGCATGACTTACACACTAACATCCAATCCGTAAACTACACGTGTAAAGACAATAACCAACTAAAAGTGCTAATACAAGAAATACGACTTATTAACTACTCTCGCAACTAACTGACGCGACATAGCCATCGAACCCCAACTAGCGCAATTTATTCCTTGTCCTTTTATTCATGCAACAACTTCACCAAGCTATCACCATCTTCAAGCCTTCAAGCTCAACCTTCTGCATGCCACAACTTCCAGCTCCAGCCTTCCCACTTCATCAATTATCTTTCTCCTTTTTTTTCTATCAGAATCAAAATCTACCTTTTGTCTGATTTTCTATAATAGACCTTAGAATTCCTACATGGATGAAGTTGATAAAGTGAGTATGGCCTCCTTATGTAATCCCATATTCTCTTTTTTGATGATGATGTCAATTCTGCAACGGGTATTACTATTCTAGTTTTTGTCGCCCTAGGGTTTGATATACTCATATATTCTCAGTTTCAACGTTTAGATACATGTAGTGAGGTAAAAGACTGCTTTAGTGGTGCCTAATGGGGCAAATGCACTATGAACGATGTTGCTTCTGAAACTGTTGGTTTATTTTGGGATAATTCTGTGGAATTGTCTGGAAATACTGTGTTTACTTCATAAATGGAGAGGTGTGAAGGCAAGAAAGCAGAGAGTGCCAACAGCAGCAACTGGAACGAATTGTTCCATCCCTCTGCTAAAGCAATTTCGACCACACGTAAAGTTTGGGCCATGATCAAGCTTTCAAAGATGTCAAAAGATGCACCTGAAAGTGTTTTACCGTGCCAATGTTACTGGAGCTTCTTGAAAGCCCGTTGCAGAATCTGAGTTCACGAAGCTTCTGCAGTTCTGCTAGCTGTTTGAAAAGTATTGCTTCTTGAGGTGAATTAGCTGTTTGAAAAGTATTCCTGTATATTAGCGATTCCGATATTCCAGAATATGAACAGTCCACCTTGTTACCCTCACTTTCTTGAATTACTAACTGCATTGCCTACATCTAGATTTTTGATGAATTTTTGCCAATCCTTAGATGTATCATGTCCATGGCACTAGCCTTGATATGGTAGATATGTAGATAGCAAATGTTTTTAGACACTTCTCAAAATTTGTGACAGCTCCATATATCATCTTTCATAACTTTTGAGTCGTACCCTATTTGTAACTCGATCTATTTTTTTTCATATTACATTTTTGTGTATATCTCTTATTGCATCAAATGATGATTGTCACGCATTAAAGAATATTTCGAAATCAGTCACTCGGGCAATGAAACCAAATTGATAGTATTGAAATACAGTGTGCTAAAACAATCAATCATACTAAAAATTTACCTTTTGCTAATGGAATAATTGAATCAAATGAAAACTATTTATTTTGTAAAATCTAAAAACTTTTTTACCCTTGACGTGTGTCTTCTAAATAAAACTTGTAGTTTTATTTAATATTTTTTAACCAATTTAAAATCGATGAACTTATCCTTTTACTAAGCATCTAGTTTTTAGTTGTTTTAAACTAAAATGCTCAAAACTAAGCAAAATCGATGAACTTATCCTTCTACTAAGCAAAAGCTCTCATTTTGGGTGGTTAAGGGTTCGATACCCAGTGGTATAGATTAGGTGAAGATTAGGATTTGCTGTTCAAAAAAAAAATGCACTATATGCACGAAAAAAGAGAGCAAAATATGCATTATCATTTTATGTAAATACCTAAGATTTTGCAATATTCAATATCTATATATCTATATATAAAAACCAAGTACAACAATTGAATTCAATTTCAATTCAATTTTCGGTGGTAATTTCGTGATTCAGTGGTATTTGAAGGGTAAAATCGTAATTTTGTGGGCCACGTTTTGAAATAACGTTTACATTGTGTTGGGCCCAATTGGCTGACTCTTAAAATGATAATTTATTGATAACTCCTATTATCTCAATCTTTTTTGGCCCAATTTGTAATATTTTTTTATATCACAATTAATTGATAACTCACATTATCTCATGATAGTGCATTTACCGCCACTATCAACCATAAGTGCCAATATAATTATTGTATTAATCAATCTTCAAATAAAATAAATTGAGACAATATATTTATGAATCATTTACATATGTCGAATAAAATAAATTGTATTACACAATGCCAATGACAAAAAATATTATAAAATAATATTGTATTATTATTTTTTAAAATTAATAATAACTGCTAGGTTTGAACTCTAACTATCCCATAACAGAAGTCCATCACAGTTGCAACACACATCTGCCACGTTTTTACTCAATTAGTCCAACTACTTTAGAAGCTGCACGTCAAAAACTGCTCATATTTTATATTTTATTAGGTCAGACAAATAAAAGCACACACTCAGCATAATTTCTATTCTGACGGTTTGCACAGTGTTTTAGAATCAAATTGCATTCAGGAAATGGCGCCAACTTTCGCTTACATCAACGATCTAGAGGAGGGAAAAAGCAAATTCAGAATTCAATTACGGGTTGTTCGTCTTTACGAATGAAATGTACGGTGTTTGAGTGTCGTAAGCTCGCAACCTTACTCTCAACAATATTTATAATCTATCCTTCTCCCCAAAATACTATAAAATAGTATATGGAAGTCCGGATGTCGAACCCACGAGGAATGGTCTTACTTCTTGTTTTGTGGCTTTTTTTTACACTTGGGAAATATTTTTGGCGATGCCGCCACGCTTTTGGGGGATTTAAAAGGGGAGAAGCGGGGAAAGTAACGTGCTTGACAAGAAAACCGACACTACTGACTAAGGTGGGACACTAAACATGTACATGGAAAGTAATAAACACGCATTACACAAAGCGAGGCCAAACTGGGCAGTTTGCAACGTCTGCCCATTCTAACACTTAGAAAATTAACTGTGCGTGAAAAGAAAATTGTGCGAGTAAATAATTAAACATACAAACTGAACACCAACAGGACATGCAACACACGACTAAGACACAATATTTAACTAAGTTAAAAGAGTAGGAATTACGAAAATAAGTGAAGGATTTTAACCCTAAGTTGAAAGAAATTAAAATAAAAGGAAACTAGACCTAACTAGGACTTTGACACGTTAAAATAATAAAAGTGGAAGTAAGTGGGTAATGACTGATCTTAGGGGTGTAAATATGCTATCCTAATCAGAATTAATTAAAGAAAGAAGAGAGAGAAGACGACAAGACTCTTAATTAATTAAAAAGTGGAGATGACTAGACTAGTGTATTTTACAACTCGTGGGTATTACCCGGTAGACTCTAACCTAGAAATTAACCAACTAACCTAATGAATAAAGAGAAAATCATGTACTAACTAGCAGAGCTTAAACTTGTTTCCCAAGATAAAAAAGGACAAGAATTAATTGGGATAAGAGAAAAAGATGGCGGCTAGATTACATCAACCATCAACACACAATTTAACCCGAAAAATAGCAAGAAAATTACACGAAAATAATAACAAAAGCTGGACTTCATCTTCTTCACTAAGAAACTCTAGTTAAACACTTAAAAACCAGAGAAATAAGACCTACACATGCGAAATTCTAAGACAAAAAGTACTAGAAAAATACACGCGATAAACTTCGAACACATTAAACTCTACAAAAAGCTTGAAATAAAAGGTCCTACAAAATTTTTCAAAAGAAGAGGGGTTGTTTGAAAATACTCTAACAACTATAGAAAAATACATGAAGTAATTAAAGACACTCTAACAACTATAGAAAAATAAACTAATAGATAATTAACTACTACTAATTACCAAAAGTAATGACAACTGAGACACACACTCAAACTTCAATCATCGACATTTACTTCTAACCTTAAAGCATGCAAGAACTAGAGAAATAAATGAACTAAAACAACATTAACTACTTAAGACAACATTCGCTACCTCACCTACCAAGCATTCAAGAAATAAAGCATAAACTCAAAAATATTTGAACAACCATGAACCAACAAACATTTCACACATACTAGAACATAATAAGCTTCGATTAATACTATGAAATTAAGAAAGTTTGAAAGTTAAAGTACAATTGTTTCTCCTTCCCCACGAAATTCTAAACTAGACCAAAGCTTAAAGAGAGTTCTTAAGGACTAAGCTAACTAAGGACTGAATTTAAAAGTGCTAAAAATATAAATGGGCAAAAGTTCTTCAAATGAGTTCCAAGGGTGTATTTATATCCTTGCTTGGACCCTTCTCCAAGTTTGCTGAGCCGGCGGGTCGAGTAAGTCGGCAAAAGCAGCTCATCCACGTGTCGGCAAGGCATTCGCTGAATAATTCCGGAGCTCATTTCCATTTTATCGGCTAAGTACCCAGACTGGCCAGTTTGCAACATTTGCCCAGTTTGCGCATTTTCCTTCAAAAAGGCCAATCTTTCTGCTAATTTCAAGCCTTTCTTCTTGGCTCGCCTTCTTACCATGCTCTCTCGTATATCTACCACTTTCCTACACAAAACACACACATTCCACATAAAATCCATGAAATAAACACTAAAATGACACTAGAAATGGGTAACGAAAACTAGCCTATCATTTGCGCACTATAAACTTCTCAGCTGATGTCAACAAAGAGAATCTCTGAACTGACCTTGACCTCGTAGAAGAAAAAAGAGAGCTCACTTTCAAAAGAGAAGCTCGGTACAAATAAGTAGCCTGATACTACAACCAACGGGTGAAGGCACAATAGTTCAAGGTCGGAGACTTCGTACTCAGGAATAACGAAGTGAGCAAAGGCGAAAAGCTCAGCAAGCTCGAAGCAACATGGGAAGGCGCATACCGGGTCCTCGAAGTCCTTAGCAAAGGGTTATACAAACTAGCCATATATCCGGTGAGCTCATACCCCAAACTTGGCATGTCTCGAATTTAAAGAAATACTATGTATGAGTGGCCAGTGTCAACATTGTCATTTATGTCTTAGGATTTTTTTCATGTAAAAGGTCTTATTTTTACAAATTCCTCTTAATGAAATTATTTTACCACATTTTATTTTCTGCATTATGTCCTCATTACATCCATATGCATTTTAGTGTCCCGCTTATACATGATATTTCGGACTCGTAATTCTTGAAGGCTGGCCCACTTTTGAGAAAATACAAGACCTAAGGATTGTCAAAATCTTCTAAGGAAGGTATAAGACTCCGTATCATGTCGGAACCAACTATTAAGGATCAAAAAATCACTTCTATACCGCGAAGTGTAATTCTCCTTTTGAAGTCTTTCCAATCCTCACTTCGAGATAATCACTCAAGCGTGCATCAGGATACCACTCCTAGCGATAAAACTCGCCAAACAAGAAACCTCGGCTTTGGTACAACAAAGGTTTGCTACTTTTGATAAAGCCGAAGTCAAATTCGTCTTTGCCTACTGATGTATATAAATTTCTACATAAGTTAAGTGATTTTTCACAATGGTAAAAGTTGAAGTAAAATATACATTCAGACGAAGTTAATTTAAGTTTGTGAATCGCATCGAAAAAGGCACATAAGTTTGTACAAAAACAATTTCCACTTCGTATATTTTACAGGTACAACATATATAATTTAAGACGGAGGTCATGAGGTTTACTACAAGAAAGCCATGCGAAGTCCTCAGGTTCCTCGGCCCTCAACACTGCGTCTAAGTTAAATCTACCAACCCCTGCGCTCGAGCTAGAGCCTCGAGCAACACCTCTCCTTCCTCGACTCTGAGTCCGAGATGTCCTACCACCACCTCAGCGTCTTAACACTTCTCGACGATCAAGCTCATTGAACTCCTCCGGTTGGCGCTCCACTAACACCTTGGTGGGCCTCGGAGTCTCAGCCAAGATCTTGCCCAAGCTCGGATACCGAACTAAAAACAACTTGTACAGTTTGGAGAGGTGCCTCAGCTGCTCTACTAGACCCCCGTATTCTTGGGAGTCTTTGACCTACTCGGCTTTGACCTTGCGGCACTGGATCAAGATTTTTTCCTTCTGGTCTTCGACCTCGGTGATGGTCAGACTGTTATTCCGGCAAATGATCTCCTCATACTCGTTATTCTTCTCGGTCAAGATCTTTAGATTGGCCTTCACGTTCTTCAGCACAGCATGGTTGTCCTTAAGCTTCAACTCAAGTTTAACTCTCTGGGCCATAGCTTCGTCCAATTTGACCTGGCTGTCGATAGCCTTGACCTCGGCTTCGTTCATCGCGTGGGAGTACAGGTCTTTGCAGTGCAGCACCCCCCTCTTTAATTTCTAGTCTATGTGTAAGCTCTTTCAGTTCAGCTTTCCAAGCAGACAAGTTCAGAGCAACGCACTACAGAAATTTAAAAAACAAGTAAATAACGGAAGAGTTCGGAAGAAATCAACATTTTATTTATAAAGTAAGTACAGCGGGGGCAGCGAGGCCAAAGTACATGAAGACCCTATCTAAAAAGAAAAAAGAAATCATACAGAGGGGTTGGTCCAGGCTGATCCACCAGCCATCTCGCCCTCCGCACCCTCAGCAGGGTTCTCCACTCCTGCGCCCTCCTTCCGCGCTTCGGCTTTGTCCTCCGGGGATTCAACCCCTGGAGTCTTCACTTTCTCCTCGGCGCCGGTGGGAGTGGGAGCCTTACCGGACCCGAGGATCTCCACGTTGTCCTCCTCCTCCATCAAACTGACCACTGGAGCCGGTGGTACATCGTCCGCACTGATGAATACTGCCTCCATGGCAGCATTCTGGTCAGTGGTGCAGGCGCGTACTGCCTCAGCTGTCAGTAGGATAGAAGAGGAGGTGAGGTCCTCCAACAGCGGCAGGGACTTCAGCCGCGCAACCACAATACAAGCGTAAGCCGGTATCATGGCTTTGCTGTCCTTCTCCTCATCCCTGGAGAGTCGGGTGCCAAGGCTGCCAACCATGGCAGAAAATTGTAGGCACAAGAATAGCTTCTCCGTGTAAGCTCGGAGAAGCTCCCCCTGCGAGGCCACAATTCATGCCTCTGTGCTTTGGATAGCCCGGGTTACCTCGGCCTCTTGTTTCTTCTTCAGCAGCTCCACCTCGGCCCCAGCCGCCGACACCACAGCCTCCTCGCGCTCTCTCGCCCGAGACACCCTTGTCTCGGCGTCATGCACCTTCTGGAGGAGGCACTGTTTCTCCCCCTCTCCTCCATAAAGGCCTGCTCGAGTTGTTCATGCTCGGAGGCCCCCTTAATGAGCTTGGCCGACATGAGTCGGACCTGCTGCACGCGAAGTCAATGAGTTAGTTTTTAAAAAAAAATAGAGAGAAAAAGCAGCAAGGAGGAGTTTACAGTTCATACCTCGGCAAAACTCCGGGGCCACTCCGCGGCCTGAACCGAGGTTGACCCCAGATGGGCAGCAACTGTAATAGCCCCCTGTCCGCTGACAGGGGGAGTTGGTGGAAGAGATAAGCTCTTCCTTGACCTCTTCGACAGAGGCACCTCGTCCTCCGAAGTCCGCTCGAAGGATGCGGTGGAGGAAGTTTGGAGTTATTTGCCCGAAGGCCAAAAAGAATGTCCTCTGCAATTCAAATTACAGGGTGAAGTGGAAGACGAAGACTACACTTAAGACTGTCTTCATAAACAGTAAAAAAACCCCATCGGGGGTGAGGAGGCCCTATCTTCCGGCCGGGGGACTACTATTTCTACAGTAGAAGGAAAGAAAAATTTCTGGGCAATCGCCTGTACAGAATGAGCGGTTAATATGGTTTTGAACCCCTCGACTTTCCCCAAAGAAACCATATTCGGGCAAAAACAGGCGGTGATTTTCCTTATTTCCTTGGAATTAACATAAAAACATTTTAGCTCTACATCTCCATTCGCTAACTCCGGCATCCCATCCGCCTGAGAACTACTCCCATCACTGGAATTTACAGACATAGTCTAAGAAGAAGGCAAAGAGACTTACTTGTTTCAAAGGAAAGAGGAAACCCTAAGGCAACAATAGACGACATGAATCGACGAAAACGACGATCGGAAGTCAGAAATCGTCGTAAATTCTTGGAATATTTCGGAAGATTTTTTCTTTTCTCTCTCGGAAGTTTTATCAAACGCAAAATGCAAAGTGGCGAATGAAGCAACTTGCATAAGTTTTGTATAATTTGAAAGAGCCATGTGTTGAAATCGTCCCCTACTTTATCGGGAACAAACAGGCGCATTTAATTAAAGCGACTGACAGAACCTACCACTCACCCCGGTACGACGTCCTCCACTACGGTACGACGCCCCAACATCACCTCAGAACGGCCTCACACCTTGGTAAGAGATACACCTTCACTTCGGCTAAATCACCCCGGTACGAGGTGGTACGCAATTTATCTATTCACCCCGTCCTCAGACGAGGCGGTATGTGACGCAAAGATAAAAATCGCCTCGTCCCTAGACGAGGCGATCTGCGATTGACTCCATCAACCTCTCAATCGGCGCAACACAATTTACCAAATAGCCTCGTCCTCAGACGAGGCGGTATGCGATTGACTTCGCCAATCCATATCTTTGGCGGGGCAACGCAAACATAAAAAACACCTCGTCCCTAGACGAGGCGGTCTCCGATTGACTCTATCAACCTCTCTGTCTAGCGGGGCAACACAATTTATCAAATCACCTCATCCTTAAACAAGGTGGTATGCTATTGACTTCGCAAATCTCTATCTTTGGCGGGGTAACGCAAAAATAAAAATCACCTTGTCCCTAGATGAGGCGGTCTACCATTGACTCCGTCAATCTCTCTGTTTGGAAGGGCAACACAATTTATCAAATCACCTCGTCCTCAGACAAGGCGGTATGCGTTTACTTCGCCAACCTCTATCTTTGGCGGGACAACACAAAAAAAAATCACCTCGTCCTTAGACGAGGCGGTCTGTGATTGACTCCGTCAACCTCTCTGTTTGGCGGGGCAATGCAATTTATCAAATCACATCGTCCTCAGACGAGGCGATATGCGATTGACTTCGCCAACCTCTATCTTTGGTGGCGCAAAAAAAATACATCTTGTCTCTAGACGAGGCGGTATGCGATTGATTTCGCCAATCTCTCTATTTGGCGGGGCAACGCAATTTCTCTAATCACCTCGTCCTCAGAGGAGGCAGTAGTTGTTTGACCTTTCCATTAGGCGGAGTGATGCAAAATACAGACATCACCTCCTCTCCAGATGAGGCAATGCACACTTGACTACGTTAACCTCTTCGAGCGACGGAGCAAGAAATCCTTCACACTCGACCTACTCAGCAGTCCTACAGGCCTCCAATCGTCGTCCATACTTTTTTTTTTGTTGGGGGGGGGGGGGGGTGTGATAGGACACGGCCCAACCACTGGGCTCAAGCAACATGACCAACACGAATGGGCCTATGGACAAGCAAGGCCCAGATCAATTCGATCTAAACGACGAATACTTCAAGACTGCCTACAACTCGAAGTCCCTCACCAAATACAACTCGGAAGACCAAGATAAAGCTCAATAAAGAAATAGAAACTCGGATATACATTGTAATAGATATAGACAAATCCACAAGAGTCCCCATAGGAGAAGACTGCGTATTAAAGTCAAACTCCCCACATGTACCTATAAATAGAAGCTAGGATGAGTTGAGAGGGATCATAATCTCTTGTATTCTTTGTTACCCATAGCTAATAAAGCATAAACCCTCTTTTACTCCGTGGACGTAAATCTATTTCAATAGATCGAATCACGTAATTTCTCGCGTTCTTCTAGATTCTTACTTTCATTTTCTCTTTTACAAAAATAAGATCGATCAAATAATAATAATAATAATAATAATAATAATAATAATAATAATAATAATAATAATAATAATAATAATAATAATA
>JAOWBJ010160265.1:0-11945 GCA_028566335.1 Monarda citriodora | reverse complement strand
GATCCTCAAAGCCCTTTGGTTGTCGAACATAGACTTCTTCCCGTAGATCTCCATTCAGAAAGGCGGATTTCACGTCCATTTGGTAGAGCTCAAAACTCATGCTACACACCATACCCATCAAAAATCGAACAGATTCTAACCTTGTGACTGGTGCAAAGGTTTCGCCATAGTCAATACCCTCCTCTTGCGAGTAGCCCTGTACCACGAGACGAGCCTTGTTGCGGATAATGTCGCTGTTTTTATCTGACTTATTGCGAAAGACCCACTTTATGCCAATAATATTTGCTCCTTCGGGTATAGGGGTTAATTCCCAAACATTGCATCTCTCAAATTGTAATAGCTCTTCTTGCATGACAACTATCCATCTTTCATCTTGAAAGGCTTCATCTACATTCTTCGGCTCCAACTGGGATACGAAGCAAACTGTGGCATATAAGAAGTTAATATCTTGAAATCCAGCTTCACCTTTCTTGTCTGTATTCCTTGATCCAGATCTCTAATGATATCTTTGTTGGGATGATTTTTGGCCACACGTCGTGAGGGTTGCGGCGTAGATAGTTGCTCCTCTTGTTCCTCAGAGAAAACTCCTTTATCTGCATCAAGTTCCTGAGGAAGTAGATCAGACTGTGATCCCTGTGATTGCTCAATCTCCTCCTCCTATAAAGCTAAGCTATCCTCATCAAAGGTGACATTGATTGACTCCATTATAGTTTGCGTCTTCTGTTATAGACTCTGTAGGCCTTGCTGTTCTTGGAGTATCCCATGAGTATCCCTTCAGTGGCATTGTCGTCCAGCTTCTTCTTATATCCTCTGTCATTGTAGATGTAGCAGGTGGTCCCAAAGACATGAAGATGCTTCACTGTAGGCTTTCTTCCTCTCCAGATTTCATATGCTGTGACTTGTGTTTTAGGTCTCAAGTAGACCCTATTACATATGTAGCATGCCGTGTTGAATGCTTCCGCCCAAAACCGATTTGATATTCCTTTCGCCTTCATCATGGTTTTGGCCATCTCATTCAAGTTCATGTTCTTCCTTTCAACCACTCCATTCTGTTGAGGAGTAATAGGAGCTGAGAATTGATGCATAATTCCTCGGTTGTTGCAGAATTCTTCAAACTCAGTTCCTTCTCCTCCATGGTCACTTCGAACTTTCTTTATCTTTAGATCTTGTTCCACTTCAATCCTGAGGCATAGAATTCGGAAAGCTTCGAATGCATCTGACTTCTCTCTCAGAAATTCCACCCACGTATATCTTCAAAAATCATCCACTATGACAAAGATGTATTTCTTTCCTCCAATGCTTTCAACTTGAACTGGTCCCATCAAATCAATGTGTAACAACTCAAGTACTCTAGATGTGGTTATCTTCTTGACCTTATTATGTTTCTCCTTTGTTTGCTTGCACATTCGACATGGCCCACACACCTTCACATCTTTCAACTTCAGTTCTGGCAGACCTCTGATAGCATCATACGAAATCAGTTTTTGAATGTTCCTGTAATGAGTATGCCCCAACTTTTGATGCCAGGTTTCACCGAGAGTAGCACTTGCTGAAAAACTAGTGACTAAGGGCGTCACTGTGTAACAATTGTCTGAGGATCGTCCGGCAATGAGATAGTCTTAGCCTTTATCCTTGATAACACACTTCTTTACTCCAAAGCTGACATCCATTCCTTTGTTGCACAACTGACTAATGCTGACAAGATTTTCTTTAAGACCTTCAACAAGAAAAATATTTTCCAGTGGTGGCATCCCAGGTACATTTAGTCTTCCTACTCCTTTGATCTTTCCTCTGCCACCATCTTCGAATAGAACTGTTTCTTCAGAACAATTCTTAAGATCCACAAGTGCATTCTTATTTCCAGTCATATGTCTAGAACAACCACTATCAATATACCAGGTTGTTCCTACTTTAGCTCCATTGCACCTGATAGTCATAAAACACTTCTTTTCTTGAAATCATCTTCCATAAGGGGATCTTCTTTTGTCACTCAGATAGAATCTGTAGTAAGGTCGAATGTGTCCTGGCCTTTGACAATAATGACAGGTTGGAATGAACCTTTTCTCATTGGTATTCTTTAATGTATGTCTCCTGTCATATCCCATGTCCTTCATCATGTTTTCCATTGGCTGTTTTGTTTCTGGAACAAATCTGATTTCCCTTGATCCTCCGCTGTTTTGTCATTTTTCAGCACCAAAGCCAGTTTTGTCTGAATCAGGTCTCCCTTGGCTAAGTATTTCATCTAGCTTCTTTGATCCACTGTTGAGAGATCGAATCAACTTGTTGAGATGAGTCAGCTCCTGATTTTTGAATTTCAGTTCTTCTTTGAGATCATAGATGTTCTTTAGACATTCCTCTTTCTTTATTGTTAGTTTCAGAATTTGTTGAGTCTGCAGATCATTCACCATGGTTACTTGATCACATCGATCTTTGAGTTGTTGAATTATGTTGGTGGCATTCAGCAATGATTCTCTGTCACCAGCTTCTTCTTCATGTGTGGGATCAACAATAGCCACAACAGCCACATGATCATTTCCTTGTTCCTCATCAGTTCCACTTTCTTCTGTGTCTTCATCACTAAATGATGCATGAAATGCCTTCTTGTTAACCTTTTGATATTTGAACAGATTTGCACACTCACCCTTGATATGTCCATATCCTTCACATTCATAGCATCTAGGGCCTTTGTCAGTTCTGTCTTTAGCCTCCACTTTAGTCTTTTCACCACGAGTATTTGAAGAGGAGCCTTCTTGTTTCCTCGGCCTGTTGAACCTCTTGAATTTCCTTGTAAGGTAGGCAATTGTGTCAGTCATCTCTTGTAGATCAGGTGAATCATCTGAATCTTCTGCTTCTTGTGTCACCTTAAATGTCAGGTTCTTCTTTTTGGTGCCCTTGTTATCTCTCAGCCCCATCTCAAAGATTCTTAGGGTAGCTATAAGATCCCCCGAACTATAGTTGTCCAGGTCTCTAGCCTCCTCAATCGCAGCCACCTTGTAGTCGAATCTCTCCGGTAAAGATCTTAGAATCTTTCTTACAACCTTACTATCAGCAATGACTTCTCCCAGCAAGGTGCATTCCTTAACTATGGATCTTAGCTTAGTGTGGAAATTAGCAACAGTTTCATCCTCTTCCATCTTGATATTCTCAAATTGAGTAATTAGTTGCTGAACTCTCTGACCTTTAACTCTCCTGTTTCCTTCAAAAGTTTTTTGAGAATATCTCATGCCTCTTTTGCTGTTTGACAAGTAGAGATTATAGCGAACATCTCTATACTAACAACACTTTGGATAACATTCATCGCGTTCTGATTTAGTCCGGATAGAGCCACCTCTGCTGGTGACAATTCAGTCCTATCATTAGCAGTTCCTTCAGCAATTTTTGGTTATGTCCATCCTTTTTCCACCGTAGTCCATGCTCCTTCATCAATGGTTCTGATGAATGTCGTCATCCTCACCTTCCAGTATACATAGTTAGTGCCATCGAACAGCGGTGGTCACGCACTGGACCCTCCTTCCTTGATTCCAGACATGATAGAGCCACAAACAAGTAACGTGACCAAAGTAAACCATGGACCGAGCACTTGTAACTTAGGTGACCAGCTTTTGGTACCAATTAAAATTGTTCAACTCGTACTGTGGTTCTTCACAAACAAGAACTATCCAAGTAACAAAACACAACATAAAGTAAAATAGCACACTAGAGGTTGGTTACCCAGTTCGGTGTAAACACACCTACGTCTGGGTGGATTTCTCCCGTGGGAATACTCCAATATTATAGAGATTCAAAGTTATAAGATTCACACTCCTCGCTCATCTACTCTCTACTAAATTGGACGTAAAAGCAGCATCTCCAAACCTAGGTCTACCCAAGTTCACGAGTAGCCACTCGTAAACTTTTCCCAACTCGAGTTTATAATTCACTCGAATACAAACACACAACTCACCAAAGCTCTCGTGTTTCCCAATTCAATAAACTCACACAATGCACGACACTTCAAATAATTGAGCGTCTCTTATATATATACAATGAATAAAATAATAAGAGAATCATATTCTAAGAACGAAGTAATCTCCGAAAATTCCTTTTAAAATAAGATTCATAGTGATCTTCAATATTCTTGAGTTATCGGATATCTTTAGCAAGACTGGATCCGATATTTATTTTCCATTTTGATAAATCTCTTCCGCAAGGCAACTCGTTGTTTTTCGGAAACAATCCATACGCGCCGTCTCAAGAATATCCGCTCGAAGATCTTCATCCAGCTGGCACACGATTAACACGCTGGATGCGGAGCAGGTTCTCGCCAGAGTGTAACTTTCCATAAATAACTGTTTGGCAGCGGAACCAAGAAAAATACATACTTGCCAAAAATAAACTAGTGTATTCTCATACACTCACAATCTCCCCCTTTGGCATTTATAAAGTTAAAACACAAATATATTACATGCTCCCCCTTGCTTTAAAAACACCGTGCTTACATTTAAAGTAGATATGGAGCGCACCCACATACCAAACATAAATTAACAACACAAAGCAAGGAATATATATCCTGTTTCATCTGCATCCTGTGCATTTGCATGCACGAGTGTTCAACACTCCCCCTGACTGATAAATATCTTTAAAACGAAAAACACTGCAGTAGAACACCTCCTGCAGCTTATAAATACAGACCCCAAATAGAAGATTGTTTGTCCATCATCATCAACCAAAAATAAAAGCAAAGTTTTTAGAATTTACTCCTCCTTGTTTGATACAGTAAATGCCAAAGAGTCAAGGCTCTTCAACATACCTTTCTTCATCTGCCTCTTCCTTCTCTGAATCAGCCACAACTTCATTACCATTGGCATCCTTGGCCCCGGAAGGTCCCTCCTCAGCTCCAGTGTCTACTTCTCCACCTTGGAATTCCCTTAAAAGGGTTTCGATCTCAGCACGTTCGGCAGTACTATCCAATATCACATTTGTGAGGCGATTGTACTGTCTCTTCAGGTGAAGTAGAATACGCCTTGAAAGCTACCATCTCTGTTGCAACTGCATCTGAATCTGTAACCAGAGATTCAGCTAATTTTCTTTTCCTACCACCAACTTGCTTGGGTAGGTCATTAGCATGGACAGCTTCTTCAAAGAGCTTGGAGTTGTATAGTATGTTCCTCGGAGCCTCACAATAGATATCATCGTTAGTACGAACATCAAGCTTACTAACTATAAAAGAGGTGATCAAACCAGGGAAGACGATTGGCTTCTTGCAGGGCTTCTTCTCAGCATGGTCACGGATCATCCCAAACACCAACTTGCCGAAGTACAGAGGCTTCTTCTCTCTAATCTTGTACATGACAGACCCCATAGCTTTACTAATAGTGGTTTTGTGCCCACTAGGAAACCAGTTCTTCAGCAAAATTTTGTGGAGGACAGAATACTTCATTGACAGTTCAGCACAAGAGAATTTGCCCCTAGAATGCCATCCCTCAAATCTACCCCCAGTGAGCTTAGTGGCAGTTTCATCAAAGTCCTCATCCACATCCTCAGCTAACCTTGGTTGTCTACCCAAAAATTCATCTATAGCAGCAGGGGAGAAGACAAAAGTGCTCCCTCAAACGAAGGCCTTAAACTGGAGTGAAGACTTTGGGTCAAACATGCTCAGACTCAAGTTAGTATAGAACTCCAGAACCAAATCAAGAACATATCTCCTAGAAGGCAAGATGGTTTTCTCTAACTCAGCATGTACAATCAAATCCCACAACCCATATGACACTAGATCACTCTTTTCACTGGACATTCCCCAATAAAGCTTCCCACAATTAACAGCCCAAAAGCGTTCATAAAATTCGGTTCTAAAAAGAGGTATGTAAGAACTCCTCCTATGCTCATGAGTGGGATTGTGTGGGATACCTGACCCTTCTCCGTCGTAGTTGGCCGCATCACTTTCATCATCATCGTCGGAATCCACATCTATCACCTTCTTTGCCCTTCTTGGTGGATTTTTCTTCTTGGGAGTGGGTTTCTTTGGTGAAGTGACCTTCGGTGGAACCTTCTTCTTGGTAGGGTTTCGGGGTGGTTGCTTCTTCTTTACAGGAGATTGTTTCTTCTCTTGTGTCTCCTTCTCCTTCTCGACAGGTTCTTTCTCCTTTGGATTTTCAACAGGGGGCGTATTCTCCTTCTCCTTTGTCCCCTTCTTCTTCTTAGCGGGTGGTTCTTCAGTCTGATCTGCTTTCCTCTTCGCTTTTTGTTTCTCCAGAATGGCTTTCATCACAACCTGAAGTTGTGTTTTCTTTCCCTGAGTCATACGCAGTGCCTCCTTCTTCTTCTTCGCATTCTTCTTACATGGTTGCTAGAAGTAGCCTCCCTTCTTCTTTGGTGCTTCCTTAGGAGGAATAGTTCCTTCTTTCACCGGTTGTTTCTGTGCATCAGCATCCATCTCCGCCTCTGGAAAGACAGGAATAGGCTCCATCACCTTAGGTTTTTTCTGTTGGGGGGTCTTCATCGCATCAGCCATCAATTTTTCTCCTTGAGTTCCCTTCGATTTTTGGGTTTTGCCACGTGAAACGGCAAAATGATTTGCGATCGGAATGTCGTCTCCCGAATCAGACTCAGACGAGGAGTAGTCAGTCGTGACGTCTTTCCCTTCTCGATGTAGAGCACCAGTGGAGAAGTATTCTTGCGAATCAGCCTGTGAATCTCGTGATTGACTGTAAGACATGGTGAGAAATTTTCCGGTAGCAAAGCTTTCCAGAACCAGAGTAGAATTAGGGTTCGAACCAATTTTCAAAGTCAAATTAGGGAAAGAAAGGAGTGATATGACAATCCTTTTTCAGAGTAGGTTTCCTTATCCCATGCAACTCTGCAACTTCTCAGTAAAATTTGAAATTCAAATTTTAACTGCCACATCACGAAATCAACTGCAACTTGAGGTAACTTCTTAGCATTCCACGTCAGCACAGCGTTGCAGTTTCTGTTCTTCTTCAACTGAAACAAAACACTAAAGCAGACCAGACTGGACTCCAACAAAAACTCTCCTTTTTCAGCCCAAGCAGTCTTGAATATCAAACGAACTCAAGAAACTCAAACTACCCATTAAACTTCAATTACTCACTTCAACAAATTAGTGAGTGCATAGCCCAAGTGCTCCTCTTAGTTGCTTAAACCTCGTGTTGTCCAAAGGCTTTGTGAAGATATCCAAAAGTTGTTCAGTTGTAGAGATGTGCTCTAGGGTTAATGCTCCTTCCTCAACCATATCCCTGATAAAATGATGTATGATCTCTATATGCTTAGCCTTTGAATGACTGACTGGATTCTTAGAGAGATCAATTGCTCATTTGTTGTCACAGTACAACTTGTAATTCTTCGTCTTAACTCCATAATCATTTAGCATCTTGGTCATCCAAATAAGTTGGGTACATGCACTTCCAGCTGCTATGTATTCGGCTTCGGTAGATGAGAGAGCAACATTATTCTGCTTCTTAGTATGCCATGAAATCAAGTTTTCTCCGAGATAGAAGCATCCTCCAGTAGTGCTCTTTCTATCATTGGGGTTCCCAGCCTAATCAGCATCACTATAACCTGTTAACTCCATTGAGCTTCCTTTTTCAAACCAAAGACCTAGTTTGCTACTCCCCTTCACATATTTGATTATATTCTTGACAGCCGTGAGATGACTTTCTTTAGGGTTCGACTGAAAACGAGAACAAACTCCAACACTGTATGCAATATCAGGTCGGCTGGCTGTGAGATATAGAAGACTTCCTATCATGGTTCTGCATAGAGATTGATCTACAGTGCCTCCTTTACCGTCATTTGTCAGCTTTGTTGAAGTACTCATGGGGGTTCTTCTCTCCTTTGCTCTAGTGAGTCCAAATTTCTTAACAAGTTCTTCTGCATATTTCCGTTGAGAGACAAAAATACCATCTTGCTGTTGTATTACTTGTAACCCCAAGAAGAACTTGAGATCCCCGAACATACTCATGTTGAAATTCTTTGTCATTATCTTAACAAACTCTTCCGCCAGAGCTTTTGATCGCGATCCGAAGACCAATCATCAACATATAGTTGAACCAGTAATATATCACCCTTGCTCCTCTTCACAAATAGGGTTTTATCAGCTTGCCCACGTTCATAGCCTTGTGTCAGAAGATATTCTGAAAGTGTGTTGTACCAGGCCCTTGGAGCTTGCTTGAGACCATATAGTGCATTCCACAGTTTGTAGACATGATCAGGCTTTGTAGGGTCCTCAAAGCCTTTTGGTTGGCGAACATAGACTTCTTCTTGTAGATCACCATTCAGAAAAGCAGATTTTCACGTCCATTTGGTAGAGCTCGAATCCCATACTACAAGCCATACCCATCAAAAATCAAACTGATTCTAACCTTGTGACTGGTGCAAAAGTTTCACCATAGTCAATACCCTCCTCTTGCAAGTAGTCTTGTGCCACGAGACGAGCCTTGTTGCGGATAATGTCACCGTTTTCATCCAACTTGTTGTGAAACTCCCATTTCGTGCCAATGATATTTGCTCCTTCGGGTAGAGGGGTCAACTTCCAAACGTTGCATCTCTCGAATTGTAACAGCTCTTCTTGCATGGCAGCTATCCATCTTTCATCATGAAAGGCTTCATCAATATTTTTCGGCTCAAACTGGGATACGAAGCAAACTGTGGTGATATAAGATGTTAGTTTCTTGAAATCCATCTTTACCTTCCTTGTCTGTATTCCTTGATCGAGATCACCAATGATGTCTTTGTTGGAGTGATTTTTGGCCACACGTCGTGAGGTTGCGGCGTAGACAGTTGCTCCTCTTGTTCTCCAGAAGGATCTACTTTATCTGCATCATGTTCTTGATGAAGTGGATCAGATTGTGATACATGTGGTCGCTCGAACGCCTCCTCGGGTAGAGCTGAGCTATCCTCATCAAAAGTGACATTGATTGACTCTGTAGGCCTTGTTGTTTTTGGAGTATCCCATGAATATCCCTTCAATAGCATTGTTGTCCAGTTTCTTCTTGTAGCCTCTGTCATTGTAGATATAGCAAGTGGTCCAAAAAACATGAAGATGTTTCACGGTAAGCTTTCTTCCTCTCCAGATCTCATATGTTGTAACTTGAGTTTTCGGTCTCAAATAAACTCTATTACATATGTAGCATGCCGTGTTGAATGCTTCTGCCCAAAACCGATTTGATATCCCCTTCGCCTTCATCATGGTTTTGGCCATCTCATTTAAAGTCTCGTTCTTCCTTTCAACCACGCCATTCTGTTGAGGGGTAATAGGAGCTGAAAACTGATGCATGATCCCTTGGTTGTTGCAGAATTCTTCGAACTCCGTTCCCTAAAATTCTCCTCCATGGTCACTTCGAACTTTCTTTATTTTCAGATCTTGTTCCACTTCAATCCTGAGACACAAAATTCTGAAGGCTTCAAAAGCATCTGCCTTATCTCTCAGAAACTCCACCCAAGTGTATCTTGAGAAGTCATCCACCATGACAAAGATGTATTTCTTTCCCTCAATGCTTTCTACTTGAACTGGCCCCATCAAATCAATATGCAATAGTTCAAGTACTCTGGATGTAGTTATCTTCCTGACTTTCTTATGTTTCTCCTTTGTTTGCTTGCATATCCGACATGGCCCACACACCTTCATATCCTTCAGCTTCAGTTCTGGCAGTCCTCTAATAGCATAATTCGAGATCAACTTCTGAATGTTTCTGTAATGAGTATGTCCCAACTTCTGATGCCAGGTTTCACCGAGTGTAGCACTTGCTGACAAACTAGTGACTAAGGGTGTCACTGTGTAACAGTTGTCTGAGGATCTTCCAGCAACGAGGTAGTCTTGGCCTTTATCCTTGATAACACACTTCTTTACTCCAAAGCTAACATTCATTCCTTTGTCACATAGTTGACTTATACTGACAAGATTTGCTTTAAGACCTTCAACAAGAAGAACATTCTCAAGCGGTGGCATTCCGGGTACATTCAGTCTTCCTACTCCTTTGATCTTTCCTCTGCCACCATCTCCAAATAAAATTATTTCTTCTGAACAATTCTTGAGATCCACAAGTGCATTCTTATTTCCAGTCATATGTCTAGAACAACCATTATCTATATACCAGGTTGTTCTCACTTTTGCTCCATTGCACCTGATAGTCATGAAACACTTCTTTTCCTGAAATCGTCTTCCATAAAGAGATATTCTTTTATCACTCAGGTAAAATCTGCAGTAGGGGCGAATGTGTCCCAGTCTTTGACAGTAATGACAAGTTGGGATGAACCTTTTCTCCTTGACATTCTTTATAGGGGGTCGCCTATCATATCTCATGTCCTTCATCTTGTTCTCCACTGGCTGTTTTGTTTCAGGAACAAACCTGATTTCCCTTGATCCTTCGTTGGTTTGTCATTTTTCGGCACCCAAGCCAGTTTTATCAGAATCAGGTCTCCCTTGTCTGAGTATTTCATTCAACTTCTTTGCTCCACTGTTAAGAGAGCGAATCAGCTTGTTGAGATGAGTCAGCTTCTGGTCCTTGAACTTCACTTCTTCCTTGAGGTCATAGATGTTCTTCAGACAGTCCTCTTTCTCCATAGTCAGTTTCAGGATTTGTTGTGCCTGCAGATCATTCACCATGGTTACTTGATCACATCGATCTCTGAGTTGCTAAATTATTTTGGTAGCATTCAGTAGTGATTCTCTGTCTCCAGCTTCTTCTTCATGCGTAGGATCGATAATGATCACGACAACCACATGATCGTTTCCTTGTTCCTCATCAGTTCCACTTTCTTCTGTATCTTCATCGCTGAATGATGCATGAAAGGCCTTCTTGTTAACCTTTTGATATTTGAATAGATTTGCACATTCGCTCTTGATATGTCCATATCATTACACTCATAACATCTAGGACCTTTGTCAGTTTTGTCCTTAGCATCCACCTTAGTCTTTTCTCCACGAAGATTTGACGACGAACCTTCTTGTTTCCTTGGTCTGCTGAACCTTTTGAATTTCCTTGTAAGGTAGGTAATTGTGTCAGCCATCTCTTGTAAATCCGGTGACTCATCTGAATCTTCTGCTTCTTGTGTGACCTTGAATGCTAGGTTCTTCTTTTTGGTTCCCTTGTTGTCTCTCAACCCCATCTCAAAGATCCTTAGGGTAGCTATTAGGTCCCCCGAACTGTAGTTGTCCGGGTCTCTAGCCTCTTCAATCGCAGTCACCTTATAGTCAAATATTTCTAGTAGAGATCTTAGAATCTTCCTTACAACCTTGCTATCAGCAATAACTTCTCCTAGCAAGGTTCATTCATTAACTATGGATCTCAGCTTGGTGTGAAATTCAGCTACAGTTTCATCTTCTTCCATCTTAAGGTTCTCAAATTGAGTAATCAGTTGTTGAACTCTCTGACCTTTAACTCTCATGTTTCCTTCGAAGGTATTTTTGAGGATATCCCAGGCCTCTTTTGTTGTTTGACAAGTAGAGATTATAGCAAACATCTCTATGCGGACAGCACTCTGGATAGCATTCATCGCCTTTTGATTTAGTCCATATAGAGTCACTTCAGCTGGTGACCATTCTATCATATCCTTAGTAGTTCCCTCAGTAGCTTTTGGTTCTATCCATCCCTTTTCCACTGCAGTCCATGCTCCTTCATCAATGGTTCTGATGAAGGCCGTCATCCTCACCTTCTAGTATCCGTAGTTAGTGCCATCGAACAGCGGTGGTCGCGCATTGGATCATCCTTCCTTGATTCCAGACATGGTAGCGCCACAAACAAGTAACGTGAACAAAGTAATCCCTAGATCGAGCACCTGTAACATAGGTGACCGGCTCTGATACCAATTGAAATTGTTCAATTCGTACTGCGGTTCTACACAAACAAGAACTAACCAAGCAACAAAGCACATCATAAAGTAAAACAGAACACCAGAGATTGGTTACCCAGTTCGGTGTAAACACACCTACGTCTGGGGGGATTTCTCCC
>JAOWBJ010160157.1:0-11946 GCA_028566335.1 Monarda citriodora | reverse complement strand
GCGCAATTAATTCTGAAGAGAGGGAATTAATTGTAATCAAGTATTTTTGTCATATTCAGAAATGAAACTAAAATATGAGTTAAACATACCAAAATAGCAAATGAAACTAACAGCGAGATTGATGTAGTAAGTAGTAAACGAGAGTAAACTTGTTAGCTATATTTTATTATAATTGAATCCCTAAATCTTATTTAAAAATGCGTTGCAGAACAATCGTGTAAATACAAAATTGGCAAAGAATTAAATTTAAAAAGAAAAAAACTTGAAGGATAATCCGTTGATTCTTGGAGTTAATAATACCTCCTTAGTCAAGTTTTTAGTTGACGTAGGCACGTTAGTTTAGTAGTAGTAGTATCGTGATTGATGATTAACATAAAGAAATGTAATAAAACGTGAATACAGGCGTCGATTAAGGATTTCTACTTGGAATTCAGCATAAGTTTTGGTGGATTGTCAACTCATACCCTACCTAATCTTCTAATTTAGTAGCTACTATAATCCTACCTCCGGCCTATCGTACATCATATAAGATTTATTTTGATTCGACACGAGAATAAATTAAAAATAAATGCTTTTGCCTTGTTGGGTTGAATTATCAAAATGCAACTGCTGTGGATGCCGATGTAGGAGTTATTCTTGATTGATAGATCTCGGTTTTGAGAGAGAAAGATTGAACAAGAAAGTAAAAGAAAGACATGAATTACGTGGTTCGATTCTTGAGTTTGAATCTGTCCACGAGGAGAAAAGAATATCGTGTATTATTTTTGTGATTACAAGAGTGTATCTCTCTCATCTATGCTACCCTATATTTATAAGTATAGAGTTTTACATGTTTGAGGAGTGTAATCCTACTATAATACTAATTATGATCGGTCTTATCCCTTCGTTTGGGCTTATTTCCTTGGATTAATCTTGATCTCCTGGATAACTTCGATCTTTTGGATATCCTTGATCTTCCGAGCAATCCTAGCCCTACTTGAAGTCTTGTCGAGCCGGGCCAAACTTCATGTAACGAGGTCATCTTGGTGGAGGCCCATCTTTATTGGGCCTGAGATTGGGCCGAAGCCAAGGTGGTTGGGTCGTATCCCATCAGGGCCCCAAAAAAAAGTAGGGGTAGGGTACGAGGATAGACAGAGGATGAGGTAAAAGAGTACCTCCTCCTTAAGAGGACGAGGTTAAAAGAGTACCCCTCCTTAAGAGAACGAGGTAGAAAGAGTACCCTCTCCTTAAGAGAACGAGGTAAAAAGAGTACTCCCTCCTTAAGAGGACAAGGTAAAAAGAGTACCCCCTCCTTAAGAGGACGAGGTAAAAAGAGTACCCCCTTACAAGGACGAGGTAAAAAGAGTACCCACGAGGTAAATAGAGCACCCCCTCCTTAAGAGGACGAGATAAAAAGAGTACCCCTCCTTAAGAGGACGAGGTAAAAAGAGTACCCCTCCTTAAGAAGACGAGGTTAAAAGAGTACCTCCTCCTTAAGAGGACGAGGTAGAAAGAGCACCCCTTCCTTAAGAGGACGAGGTACCGAAGTTTATGGTTTAGGGTTTAGGTATACCAAGTCTGTTACCTCCTCCTTGTAAGGACGAGGTAACTTATGTGCCGAGGTGTTTGAGATACGATACCCCCTCCTCGTAGGGACGAGGTAACTTATGTACCGAGGTGTGGAAATTGTAGAGTTGCGGAGGCTGAAAACACGCCTTGTCGGGTGCATTTAATGCGACGTTCCGTATCCCGATAAAGCTGCCGAAAGCCGAAAGGACGACGGTTGAGGTGATTGTTTGAGGCTATATAATACGCTAAGTCCTTCTCTTCAAAAAAATTCTTCTCATTTGCACTTGTCTTCCACAATAGTCGCTAGGATTCTCTGAATACTGCTGGTGATTGCCGATTTCAGCAAAATCCTTTCGATCAACTCTCCACTATGTCCGATCACAAGTAAGTTATGGTTTGCTCTTCTTCTTCCACCACCTTTTCCGATTTTTTAAAAGTGAAAGGGTTCGTAGTCGGGGGGCTTCATCGGTAGAATTGAGTGTTTGTTTTCCCGTCTCATCTGCGTTGGGGTTGGTGGTTGAAACCGCCTCTATTCTGTCTGATTTGTCCGTCCGGGCTTTGGCCAAGGACTTTTGTTTCCGGAGAAATTCGTTGTTTTAATCCCTTGATCAGAGGATAGGGCTTGTTTGCCTCCAATCGGGTTTTTTAACCATGTACGAAGATCACCTTCATAATGGCTTGAGGTTCCCTTTGTATTCCGCTCTCACGGAATTTCTTCAATTTTTTGGACTGTCGTTCGGCAACTAGTAGGTGTGGGTGTTGAGGCACACGGAACCGGGGAGACTCTGTCACTCGGTGTGTTACTTAGGCTCTACTAACCCAAGGTTAGCAAGGGTTGGTTTTATCTCCATTCTCGTACCGACTTCAAAGTCGAGACGAGGTCCAGGGTGCCGAACTGACATAAGAAATTCTTCTTCTGCAAAGTGGAAGGGTCGGGGAGTACCCCTGGGTAGAGGGTTCCCTCACTTCGCCAAGTGTGGATAAGTCCCTCGATGCCATCGTTGATCCTCTAGTGAAGAGGGGTATCGTCGAGAGAGAGTACGAGGAACTTGACCTCGTACAGGCGGGCTTGAGTCCGTTCAACCCTCGTACTTCGAGGGCTCCTTCAGCGGGTGAGGACTCTTCTTTCTTTTGCTTTATGTTGTTGTTATTATGTACTAACTCTGTTTCTTTAGCAGTTAGCAAGTTCGCCGAGAAGATGTCCGGGAAGAGGCCGAGGACGTAGGAGTCCGAGGCAACGTCCGTCCAAAAGATGGACGGGAAGCCCGCCGGGGCTGACGCCCGGAAGAAGATGAAACCGGTAAAGCTTCCTCTCTCCACGGTCCCCATTGACATGAAGAGCACAGTGTCCACCACTCTTTCCCGACCACTATCCGAGGTAATACTTGTGTAGTATTATTAGTGTGTAAGATAAATGCTAACGACTTCCGTGTTCAGGTGGTGGCCGGGCTTGTAGGCCCGATCAAGGCCTTGGAGGTGGTGTCGTTGCTGGTGGGGCCGATTAAGGCCCTGGAGGAGGCTAGTGCCAAAAACTAGTCTCTCAAGCGAGGGAGGCCGAGGCCCTTGCAAGGGGGGCCACGGAGAGGGAGGCGGAGACAAAGTCCGCCTGGTTGGCCGAGGTGGCTCGGTGGGAGGCCGAGGTACGGCATCAGGAGGCGGCCCTGGAGTGGTCGAAGACCGAGGTGGAATCACTGCAGGCCGAACTGACCGCCATCTGAGGCCGGGAGCCCGAAGCCGCTGCCTCCCAAGAAGAGATGTTGGAGGCCTTCTTGGTGAATGTCTTCTTCTCCAGCCAGTTCGGCGAGCTGGCTGCCGATCTGGCCGAGGTGGTTAACTCCTCAGTTGTCTCCCGCAAGTTGGAGGAGGTGGCGGGTAGTTCCCCACGTTGGATTTGGCCAAGTATGGCCACAAAGACACCTCTCCCGATGACGTCATGCGGGACTATGCGAGGATCCTCACCCAAGATATTCCCAAATTCCCTGTGGTGAAGGCCTTGGTTTCCACCCCCACCTTTCTGACTGCCGAGGCGGTGAGGGACTGCAGCGTCGATCATGATGCCGGGCTGGAGAAGATGCTGGTGGAGATCGGCTACCTCCAAGCCGCAGAGGAGCCAATTGATGGCCAGCGAGGAGGGGGAGGTCCTCGGGCCGACGGAGCCGAGGTCGGCTCCTAATTGTATTTTCTTTTTCTTTTCTTTCTTTTTTTTCTAGGGCCTACTGTACCTCGGCACCTTTAGGGTGCCAACCCCTTTCTGGTCTTTGTGCCTTTAATAAAAGAACTCTTTCTTTATTCTCTAAATGTGTTCATTTTCTTACTTTATTAGTCTGGCATTACTTGTCCCGAATCAACTTCGGCACTTACACGACCTCGTCAACAAGAAACAAGGCGAGGTGTTGTATTGGCAAGGGATAGATCGTCATACTAGGGAGGAAGATGATATCAAATTTTTAGATCATCAGACTAAGTACGACGAGTTGTACACTCGCTTTGTCGAGTTAGAGGAGAAGCTCAAGATCGCCAATGAAGATGCGAAGACGATCACTGAGGAGCATGTCGAGTACGAGGCATTGATCTTGGAGCGAGGTGGATTGACGATCAGCGATGTCCGGAGTGAAATCACCGAGCGTGCCAAAGAATGCTTTAAGACCAAGGCCGAACACGGGCTGTTATCACCGGAGTTTGACAGGCAGATCCTTGTGTTGAGAGACTTAGCGAGCATTTACAAATGTGTGATGGAGCGCAAGCTGAAGCTCCGACAGCTCCTTGACAAGTAATGCTCCCGTGGAGACCCTTCAAAGGTCGAACTCTCGAACCAAAGTCCATTACTCCGATGACTTCAAACGTCAGCTCGCTCAGGAACGTGAACGGGATTTCAATAAACGAGTTCGGTCTGGTCAAAGCTGAGGAGCATCTAGTTCTCAAAGCTGAGGCTCCGTAGTTCGAGGCCGAGGGCAAGCCGGAGGACGATGGCAAGCTAGTGGACGAGGCAAGGGTCGTATAAACATAGATGAAATCCTTAATAAGGATTTCATAAGTGAATGGCTTAGCTTTAGCAAACCTCCGGCTTTGGCGTAGGACTTGTATATGTACTATGGTTTTTCCAATGTTTGTATATTGAATGTTCATGCCTTTAATGGCTGAACTTGTTCCTTTAATTTGTGAATGTTCTAAAAAATGTGCAAGAACTTTATCACAACATGTTAATTTACTAGCTCGGTTAACTTCGATGTTTACCGAGGTATATTTTTGGTTCCTCAAACTTATGTTTTCTTAGAACTCGTTAAAAAGACGTTCGACGAACTTAAAAATTCTACCGAACTTAAGTAAAAGAGTGTTTTTCAAACTTGGGTTCGAAAAACTTGAAGTGCTTATTTTGTCGAGGTTTATCGGGAGGGGTGGTCCCCTTTTATGCGCATTTAATTAGCCTCGGTTGGTACGAGGAGTACCGAACTTGAGAGGGTGACATCGTTTATCATATGGATGACAAACTTAGAGGTGTGTGTGTAGTGTACATTATGCAAGAGGAAATGCAAGACCAGCTAACCATAAATATATGCACGAAATAAAATTTTATTAAAGAAATTGGGAGAAATTACAATCTTAATCCTAAACACAATGACCCTAGAATTAAATAACATAGAAGATCATTTTACACATAGTACTTTTTGAGATGGGAAACGTACCAGGCTCTGGGGATTAGCTCGCCATCCATACGGGCCAAGCGGTAAGAACCTTTGCCGAGGTTCTCTTCTACTCGGTAGGGTCCTTCCCAAGTGGCTTCCAGTTTCCCTAGTTTCTCAGCCTTGCTGATCTCATTGTTTCGAAGAATAAGGTCGCCCACTTGGAACTGTCGGGAACGAACTCTTTGGTTGTAATACCGAGCTACTTGCTATTTGTAGCAGACTTCTTTGATGTGGGCGAGCTCTCATTTTTCTTCGAAGAGGTCCAAGTTGGCTCTGAGGCCTTCTTCATTTCCCTCGGCTGAGAAGTTGATGGTCCGAGGACTTGGTAGTCCTATCTCGACCGGAATGACCGCCTCGGTGCCATACCGGAAGGCTGTAGGGCGTTTAGCCTGTTGATGTTCAGGGCGTGGTACGATCTGACCACAAGACTTGAGGAAGGTTGGTTGCCCAGTCGCCTTTAGCTCGGTCCATGCGTGTTTTGAGTCCTCGGACAATAGTTCGGTTCGTCACTTCAGTTTGCCCGTTAGCTTGGAGGTGGGCTACCGAAGTGAACCTTTATTGTACATTGAGTTTGCGGCACCAGTCTACGAACACTTTATTCGTGAATTGTGTCCCATTGTCCGAGACTAGAATGTATGGCACTCCGAACCTGCATACGATGTGCTTCCACACAAAGTTTTGAGCATTCTTACTTATGATCTTGGCTAGCGGCTAGGCTTCAACCCACTTCGTGAAATAATCGATGGCCACTATCAAGAACTTAAGTTGGCCGGGAGCTGTATCAAATGGTCCTACGATGCCAATACCCCACCGCAGGAATGGCCAGGGACTTTGCATTCCGACGAGGTCATTAGGAGGTAACCTCGGTACTGTCCCGTGGGCTTGGCACTTAGGACACTTTTGGGTGAGGTCCACTGAGTCCTGAACCATCATGGGCCAATAGTATCCCCATTGCAACACCTCCTTTGAGAGAGTACGAGCGCCAATATGACTCCCACATGATCCTTCAAGAACCTCTCGGAGAACATAATCTACTTGTTGCGGTCCTACACATCTGAAGAGAGGCTGCAGATATGATCTTCTGTATAGCACACCATCTTGTAGAATGTACTTTAATGACATACTCATGATTTTACGAGCTTTCGTCTTGTCGTCGGGTAGTTCGTCCTTCTCCAAATAATTTCGGATTGGGGTCATCCAGCTCGGTTCCTCAGTGAGTACGGCCACTTCGGCCTCATCTATACTTCTGTGTAAGACTTCTTCAACTGGAGAAGCACTTGGGGAGGACAACATCTTACTCAACGCGTCGACTAGGATGTTCTCTCCTCTATGTATGCGAAGTAGTTCAAAATAGGTGAACGAGCTCTTCAACTATCTTGCTTTTTCAAGGTACTTTTTCAGCCTTTCACTTCAAGCCTCGTAGGTCCCCAATATGTGGTTTACAATGATTTGTGAATCACTATAAACTTTTAAGGCTGGTACCTTTAGTTCTTTCGCCAGCCGAAGTCCCGCGATCAGTGCCTCGTATTCCACTTCGTTGTTGGTGGTGGGGAAGGCGAACCGGAGTGAATATGTGAGCTCTTTCCATTCAGGGTCGATGAGAAGTATCCCCGCTCCGCTTACCGCTTTTCCCGAAGCTCCATCTACGTGCATTTACCAGCACACTTTGGGCGTGATCTTCTCCTGGTCTGCAGCCGAAGTGCTTTCGGGTTGCGTGACTTCGGCATCCAGAGTGGGGGTAAATCGGGTTTCCACCAAAAAGTTTGTCAGGGCTTGTCCCTTTATAGCCTTACGTGGGCAAAATGAGATAGAGTGCTCTCCTAGCTCAATCGCCCATTTTGCAATTATGCCCGAGGCTTCCGGCTTTGTTAGGACTTGTCGGAGTGGCAGATCGGTCAAAACTCGTATTTCATGTGCATGGAAGTAAGGTCGGAGTCTTCTTGCAACATTCACTAGGGCCGGTGCAACATTTTCCAAGGGTTGGTACCTCGTCTCAGGGGATTTCAGGGTCCTACTGATGAAGTAAACTGGAAGTTGCCGACGTCCTTCTTCCCTTACTAAGACAGACAGCACTTATGGGTTCGTCCGAGGCTGCGAGGTACATGGAGAGTACTTCACCTTCATTTGGGACAGATAGGGTTGGGAGCTTATCGATATACTTCTTGACCTCCTCAAAGGCGGATTTGTGTTCGTCTGTCCAGATAAAGTTCGGTGCCTTTTTTAGAACCTTGAAGAAAAGGAGCTGCTTCTCGGTAGCTTGTGAAAGGAATCGGCTGGGCGCGGCTAGAGATCCAGTGAGGCGCTGAACATCATGTACCTTGGTCGGCATCACCACATTCTGTACAGCTCGAACTTTAAGGGGTTAGCCTTCAGCCCTTCCTTTGTCACCCAGCACCCTAAGAACTTTCCGGATCGGACCATAAAGGTGCACTTCTTTGGGTTCAACTTTAAGTTCACCCGCCGAAGTATTTCGAGGACAACCTTGAGATCGTCCGCACAAGTTGCCTGTTGTTTACTTTTGACGACAATGTCGTCTGCATAAACTTCAAATATTCTACCAATATGTGATTTAAAAATCTTATCTACAAGACGTTGGTAGGTGGCCCCGACATTCTTAAGGCCGAAGGGCATTTTCTTATAAGCAAAAATATCGAAGTCCGTGATGAAGGCCGTTTAGGGGGCATCTTCCTCACTCATAAGGACTTGGTAGTAACCATTATACAAATCTAAGAGACAAAAAGTCTCATAGCTTACAAGGGCTTCTACTTTATTATCTATGTTTGGAATGAGATACCAATCCTTCGGGCAGTGCTTGTTGAGGTCGGTGTAGTCCACGCACACGCGCCATCCTCCGCCTTCCTTCTTCACCATCATAGGGTTCGCAATCCAAGTTGGATATTTGACTTCGAAGAGTATCCGTGCATCAAGAAGTTGATGCACATCGTCGTGTATACCTTTGTTCCTCTCGGATGCGAAGAGGCATTGTTTTTGCTTGTCCGGCCTGATGCCGGGGTCGATGTTCAACCGGTGAGTGATGATATTGGGGGATACCCTGGTTATATCCAGTGGCGACCAAGCGAAGACGTAGCCATATTCGTAGTAACAAGATAACCCTCTCTCGGAGCTGAGGGGTGCCTACATAGCCCACTTTGATAACTTTGGAGGGGTCGTCGTTGCTTAGTGGGACCTCGTCTGTCAGCTCGTCGGGCGCGGGTGAGTCTTCGTCTTCGTCCGTCTCTAACCGAGGCTTCTGTGATTGCTATGCCTGTGGGTGCTGAGCTGGCGTCTCAGCTCCTCTTAGGGCAACTTGCATGCATTCTTTGGCTCGTTTTTTATCACCTCTCACTACAGCAATTCCTCCATTTGTAGGGATTTTGATAGTGAGGTGATAAGTGGAACAAATCGCTCGGAGCACGTTTAGCCAATATCGCCCCAAAATGATGTTGTAGGGCGAGGAAGCTTTGACGACGAAGAACTGGATGACCGCGGTCGAGCTCGTAGGGGCATTCCCCACTGTAACCGGGAGTGATATGACTCCCTCCGGATGGGTCTCCTCTTGCACGAAACTCTAAACTGGTAACGAAGGTGTAAGACGGGCCTCCTCGAGTCCCAACTTATCACAACATTCTTTAAAAAGGACACTTACCGAAGCACCGCTGTCCACGTATACCTGGTACACTAACTTGTTGGCGACTCCAGCTTGGATCACCAAGGTGTCCAGATGGGGGACGATGGCTGGGACAGGGTTGTTCTCCGAGAAGGTGATAGTCTCGTCTCCTTTGAATCGCTTATGGGCGGGTTCCTCTCTTGGTGGTCCTCAAGCCTCGGCCTTAAGAGAAGATTTTGTTGCCCCGGATGGAAGTTCGGTTATGGCAGTAATGACCCCGTCGAAAGGAGGTGCATCAGTCCCTCCCTCTGAGTCTTGCTTCGGCCTCTTCTCGGCTTCGCTGTTACATCCTCCTCCCCGTTGTTGGCATTTTCTTTTCCTATTGCTCCGCCCTTGGGATAGCTGGTACTTTTTGAGAGTACCATCCTGTACAAGACCCTCGATACTGGTGATCAGGTCTCGGCACTCCTCGGTATCATGGCCATGGTCCTCATGGTACGCGTAGTACTTATCTTTGGATCGGCGCTTGGATCCCTTTAGCATCGGACGCGGTGGCTCAAATAAGTTGGCATGGAGCTTATAGATTTCAGCCATGGACTTGGTGAGGGGAGTATACTGTTGCCCCAGTTTAGGGGCGTTGTCTACCTGAGGTCCGAGCCTGGACTCTAGAGGACCTCGTTGCAGGCGATCGTGGACACTTCGTCAGCCTTGTTCACGATCGTCGCGACCACCTTGGCCTCGTTCCTCGCCTTTCTTTTTCTCCGATGGCTTGCCCTTTTCTGCTTCTCGCTTCCTGCGATCAGCGTCGTTTGCCCTGGCGAACCGATCTGCTATATTCCATAACTCTGAGGTTGTCCGAGGCTCAGCCCGGACTAATCTCCTTGTAGAGGGCACCGGGCAGGATGCCATTATGGAATGCAGAGATAATTAACAGGTTGTTGATGTCTTTGACCTTCAAGCTTTCCTGGATGAAACGAGTTATGAAGTCGTTGATGGGGTCGTTTCGTCTTTTCCGGATGGTTAACAAGCGGGCCGAAGTGACCCTGGATTCGGCTTTCTGGAAGAACCTCCAGTAGAAAGCTTGCATCAAGTCCCGATATGACTTGATGTTGCGAGGTGGTAGGCTATCAAACCATCCCCTCGCATTACCGATCAACAGTTTCGGAAACAGCTTGCACACGTAGATGCCGCTGAGGTTCTGATTGATCGCGTTATACTTGTATTGCAATAAGAAATCTTGCGGGTTTCTTATCCCATTGTATGGCTGGATGTTGGGTACCCGATACTTTTCCGGCAGGGGCATATTGAGTATACAATCGCTGAATGAAGTAAGGATCCGTCCATACTTATCGAACCCATCTCCAACGAACTCAAGTTCGTCCTCGGACAGGGAGCACATGCGATGCCGGTCTCTCGGGGGTTGGCAAGTGTGATCTCGCTTCTCCCCCTGTAATCCCGGTCTCGTCGGCCGGAGTATTGCCTCTCGCCCCTACTTAGCACCTTCAGGCTCGGCTCAGGGGTGCGCCGTGGATGAGAGGAGGCAACACCTTCCTCGTGACGAATCCGAGGACGGGGTCCCTCCTTCCAAGGCTGATGTGGACCTTGTCCCCGGCGTAGGTATTCGGTGAGCTTTTCACGGTTTTACTCGAGAAAACCCTTGATCGCCTCATCAATGCTCTGAGCCGGGAGGTGGTTAGGATCCTATTCGTCATTATTTTTCTGTGAGGGAGACCCCTCGCTTAACTCGTCACTTTGGTCATGGACGTAATATTCTAAGTTCTGGGAGACGCGTTCGGGGCTCGGATCCCTCTCAGGCTGTTTCTCCGGATTCTTGTCCGGTTGCCTTCTCGGGTTGCTTTCCTGCATTTTTCTCTGGTTGTTGCGTGGTGGCATTGGGATCTACACCTTGCCCGGCAGCAGTAGTCTTCGATTTTGACGGTCTTGCCATGACTGCTCTCTCGAAACTTAACAAGATCTTAAACACAAAAATTTTTAAAACGTCCCCACAGACGGAGCCAGTGATAGATCTCTGTTTTGAGAGAGAAAGATTGAGAAAGAAAGTAAAAGGAAGACATGAATTACGTGGTTCGATCCTTGGGTTCGGATCTACGTCCACGGGGAGAAAGGAATATCGTGTATTATCTTTGTGATTACAAGAGAGTGTGTCTCTCATCTATGCTACCCTCTATTTATAAGTATAGAGTTTTACATGTTTGAGGAGCGTAATCCTACTACAATACTAATTAGGATCGGCCCTATCCCTTCGTTTGGGCTTATCTCCTTGGATTAATCTTGATCTCCTGGATAACTTCGATCTTTTGGATATCCTTGATCTTCCGAGCAATCCTAACCCTACTTGAAGTCTTTTCGAGCCGGGCCAAACTTCATGGGCCGAAGTCATCTCGGTGGAGGCCCATCTTTATTGGGCCTGAGATTGGGCCGAGGCCGAGATGGTTGAGCCGTATCCCACCATTGATCTTGCACACTACTTTTGGAAAGATGTGCAGGACTTGCATTTTCATGGCAAGTCAAGATTTCTATCCCGACGCCCTCCAACATGGCAACTTGGCATCAATGCTGCTAAGGTATGGTGAAATACATTGGATGGATGAAAAGATAGCTCTCTCGTTAAGGGATTTTTGAACACAGAGAAAGTTGATCTCGCCAAATTCAGACTTTATACATCTATCGAATCAGAGTATGATGAAGTGGATCTCTCCGTGATTGATTCAACCTACACAACATCTGGTTATGGATTTGTACGTCATATTCGTTTACTGCATTTCTCCTTAAAAAACACATGCTCTCTCTAATGTTCTCAGGCATTTCATAAGCGATCACCATTAGTTGCAGATGTCTCGATAGAAATCTCGCAACTCATGGAGGATGGGGTACTAGACTTGCTTGCAGGAGAATGGATCGGAGATAAGATCCACTGCCTTTCGAGTAATGCAACCTCTGATGCTCCTAATAGCCTCAGTCTGGATAGTTTCAAGGGCCTTTTCATCGTCTTTGGCCATAGCCATATTCTTTCTGTACAAGAATCGTCATATTTTATCCTCCACTATCTCCAGCAAGCATAAACTGTATCACCTGTCTCTTATACAC
>JAOWBJ010160155.1:0-22488 GCA_028566335.1 Monarda citriodora | reverse complement strand
CCAAATAAGTTTTTCTTCGCCTAGAAAATCTAAGACCCCCATTGTTTTCACAATTCTTTAACACCAACAGGATCCGGATCCAGAAATGAATGTTTTCCGCTCCAGTTCAGACGCGAACATTATTTTCGATAGGATTAGGAAATCCTATTCACTGCTAGAGCTTTTCTCGAGTAAGAAAAATAAGTAAGGATACCCTTTTAGAGCTTTTCTCGAAATAAGAAAGATAGCCAAAATCACTCCAACCTCTCTCTGATCAAAGCGATAAGTTGGCCAAGCGAACTAGCACCTTAGTCAATAATGTTTCCCTTATATATGTTTTTGCTCTTATTTTCTTAAGGGTACGTGAAAGAGGAGCGGTGAGCGTGACTGTGAAACGACCTCCACCAGAGCGAATTAAGGTGGGCTTCTGACTAAGGACCCCAAGCGGGTTAAAACCCTCGAGCGACTAGTCGCCGAGCTGATTATTTTTGTAGCGAGTTTCTTCCAATCGAAATTATGTTGCTTTCTTTTAAGACTAATGTTGTTATAAACATGATATGTAATCTACAATGCCTATATGTCAGCTGTGTGCCAAGGTTTCATGTTACGATCGGCCTGATCACGTGTTGCTCAGGTATTGCACTAGGTTCGCTTTGCTCAGGCAAGCGATCAAGGTTCTAGGTTGAGGTCAGCGAACCTCCCTGGATCGGGTTATTTAAGGGCAGACATGGCAAAGAAGTACAGTAAAGAAGGTTTCATGAGCCAAGGCTCTTTCTGTACTTTCCGTGTTATTAATTATTATCATTTACCTTGTGAAGCGATTTTCGGGCTAAGTGTCCACTGAGGGCTTTAAAGTACTCAGCCTTGTGCACGTTTTCCCCGTGTGCAGGTTGAGCAGGTTATGGTCGAGATGGGAGCGGTGGCAAGTGGGTTTTACTGGACAGATTTTGTGAAGAGACACTTGGTGGTGCAAGTCCTCATACTTGCATCTGTCCATTTCGTGAAAAAGCACGAGGCTTTTAAAGCCTTTTTCACCTTGATTTGTTGTCAGATCCTCGTTTCCCCTCTCCATTATTTTAAGGCTAATGTTATGTAACAAACAACTACTGTACTACCCCTTTTGTTAGCTTTTGAGTTGAACTAGTACTTATTTATAATGTCAATTATCGCCTCTTGCTTTTATCTCTAAATTATGTCTTCACTCGAAATTTCATAAGCGAGTAATGAGATCACTCAAGATTACCAAAATCCACTTTCAGATTACCAAGCGACTTTGACCGCTTCTACCACAATTGTTTTGATATTTCGGAAAAGCACGTAAGTAAATCAAAGGAAATTATGTACTAAGAAAAAACCTTTCAAAAGAGATTCTTTACATGAATTCACAAGCGAAGTACACAAAAACCGCTCTGGCCAGGCGTCAGCGTGCGAGCGTCCTTTTCGGAAAAATGCTCTAAGTCTTTTAAAAGCAACCCTCTTTCAAAAATAACTTCCAAGCTAGTTTTCATGAGAATTTCCAAACGGATAACCCTCTTCGCTCGATGCCCATTTCTGCTTGATCCAAGAGTTTTCGCTTCAATAGTTTTCTGGTGACACGTGACAACCCTCCGGGTCCGGATTATCCATAAATCGGGTTTGGGTCGTTACAGCAGTGGTATCAGAGCTTTTGGTTCGTTCTGAAATCAAAGTGTCTTTTCGTTGATAAGTTGTGTCGGTTACATTAAGGTTCTTCAGCAAAATCCGCCACGGCGACCCGACCTGCTCAACGGAACTGAGGTATGCTTAGAAAGGGGTTAGATGCTTAGATATCTTACTTTACAATGTGCTAAGAAATTTACTTTTCTACGTGGATTACGTTCTTATGTGACTTATGTGTCTTACGTGAGATCACTTTCATATGTGAACCCTATATGCTTAGAAAATTTGCTTGTCTACGTGAAATCGCTTGACAATGTGCTCTATGTGAATTTTGTGTGCCATATCTGGATTTCCGAATCCGCTCCAAAAAGAAATGATAGATGAGATGCTTGAACATAGAAGGAAAGTTTGAATGACTATTTACGATAGCTTGAGAATGAAGCGTTACTTCAGAATATAGTTAGACTAGCTAGAAAGATTGCTTTGACGGTCACTCAGATAGTGAAGCGAATTATCTCGCTATAGCGGACTAAGCGGTTTCATGAAATTCTAAGGCTGCTATGACCTACGGAACATAGTTATGTGATTAGTTGTTAAGTGGAAGATTTTCTAAGATCTCATAGTCGCGCGAGCATGATGTTGTCCTTATTCTCTTTCTCGAGCATGTGATAAGTTATTCAGAGCGACCTAGGTCCTCGCTCCCTTGTTTAAAGCGCTTCGCGATCGATTTTATAAGTTTTGAATTTCTAGGATGCCTCGACCACGAAGAGTAGTAAGGGAGATTCCTGGTGCCGATGGGGGTGCAGAGGCTAATCCGCTCTCGGATAGAAGGATTGAGGAGTTGTTCCTCCGACAAAATCCCCTGACGTTTGACGGGATGGGTGACCCAGCTAGTGCTGAGCTGTGATTGAGAGCCTTGGAGCGAATGTTCAACTTCCTGAGGTGTAGCGACCAAGAGCGCTTGGCCTGTGTCGCCTTTCAGATGACAGGATCGGCAGATTTCAGGTGGGAGGCCAGGATGAAGATTATGACCCCCGAGCAGTTAGAGAACCTCATTTAGGAGGGCTTTAAGGATGCCGTGTATGACAAATACGTGCCGAAGGGCTACCGGAAACAAAAGGAGGCTGAGTTCTATAGCCTCAAGCAAGGAAGGATGTCGGTCACCGAGTACGACCGGAAGTTCTGCGAGCTGTCTCGCTTCGCGCCGAATCAAGTGGATACGGATGAGAAGATGGCGGAAAAGTTTTGTGCGGGGCTAAGGCCAGAGATCAGGATGCCGCTAGTAAGCCACGTAGGGCTAAGCTATGCTGAGTCGCTCAGTCGAGCATTGGATGTTGAGGTCGCCATGCCAAGCGAACAACCGGCAGCCGCTCCATCCCTTGTGTCCGCTCAAGGAAAGAAGCGGAAGTGGAATGAGGGCGGTGATGGAAGCCGCAAGCGACCGTGGACAGGCCACGCCCGCCGCTCCAGAGGCCAGTGAATCCGCTCCCTCTCAGCCAGAACGTCTGAACGCGCGCTCCATGCCCAAGATGCAGGTGCTTTCACGAAGGAGAATGTCAAGCAGGTAGCAACAATTGCTACGCTTGTGGGAGACCCGGCCACTACGCCAGCCACTGCCCCGCCTGACAAGGCCGCTCGAACCCCGCCCCGAGATCCGCTCTGCCGCCGCAGCAGCTTCGAGCCATCCCAGCCCAACCGGGACCAGCTGCCCCTCTTCCTCCCCAGAACCAACAGTTCAGCCAGTTTCAGAGGCAGCAGAACGAAGGGAGAGCGAGCTCCTCCAAGCAGCCGCTCGCTAAGGACCAAGGCAATCTGTCAGGTATGGGAACTCTCCATGATGTGCCTATTTTGATTCTATTTGATACGGGAGCGTCGCACTCTTTCATTTCCAAGGCCTGTGTAGATAACTTAGAGCTGCTTACTGAACCCCTAAGGCCCCGCTTAAGTGTTATCTCACCAGTAGGAGAAAGTCTCCTTTTGAATCGTCGGTGCTTGAACCTCGAGATAACTCTAGGATCCTTTAAGTTAGTAGCGCGAACTCTCATGTAATGCTTTTAACCGACGTAGACGTTATCCTCGGAATGGATTGGCTAGCTGTGAACTTTCCCACCATTCGGTGTAAGGAGAGGGAAATCTCGTTTTAGCTACCCGGTCAAGAGGCTACCGCGTTCCAAGGAATCTCGATGGGAGGCCGCAAGACAATCGTTTCGGCGATCCAAGCGGCAAATCTGATAAGGAGAGGAAATCCAGCTTATCTCGCTTACGTGAGCGGGAGCGAGGAAGGGAGAGACCACCCGAGGGTGGGAGATGTTGACGTGGTTCATGAATTCCCTTGCCCGGACTGCCCCCGGATCGGAAGGAGGAATTTACAATCGATTTAGAGCCCGGATCAGCCCCGGTGTCCAAAGCGCCTTACCGGATGGCACCAAATGAGCTAGAAGAGCTCAAGGTGTAGTTGCAAGAGTTAATGGACTTAGGGTTTATTCGTCTAAGTGTTTCGCCATGGGGAGCCCCCGTTTTTTTCGTTAAGAAGAAGGATGGATCAATGCGCATGTGTATAGATTACCGTGAACTTAATAAGCTTACGTTAAAGAACAAGTACCCGCTTCCAAGGATAGACGATTTGTTTGACCAACTTACACGAGAGAGTGTTTTCTCGAAGATCGATTAACGCTCGGGTAACCACCAGTTGAAGGTGCGAGCGGAGGACATTCCCAAGACCGCTTTTTGAACTCGCTATGGTCATTACGAGTTTGTAGTTGTCCCTTTCGGCCTTACAAACGCCCCGACAATGTTTATGGACTTAATGAATCGAGTGTTCCACCCCTTCTTGGACAAGTTCGTCCTCGTGTTCATCGATGACGTGCGCATCTAATCAAAGAGTTCACAGGAGCACAAAGAGCATTTGAGAGCGTTTTTAGGCACGCTAAGAGCGGAGAGATTGTTTACCAAGTTTAGTAAGTGCAAGTTCTGGTTGAGCGAAGTGATGTTCCTTGGCCATATCGTCCCATCCAAAGGGAATCAGGTCGACCACGCTAAGATAGAAGCGATTCAGAACTGGAAGGCTCCAACCACTCCGAACGAGATTCGAAGCTTCCTCGGGCTAGTAGGATACTACCGAAGATTCATAGAGGGATTTTCCCGTATAGTGAGACCGCTTACCCAATTGCTTCATAAGGGAGCGAAGTTTGAGTGGACGCCAGAGTGTGAAGCGGGTTTCCAAGCACTCAAAGAGAAGTTAACTACAGCCCCTATCTTAGCGGTTCCCGAGCAAAATAAGGAGTACGTGCTTTATACCGATGTGTCCAAGAGTGGACTCGGTTGTGTGCTGATGCAAGACGGGAAAGTGATTGCTTATGCCTCGCGACAACTTAGGCCTCACGAGCAGAATTACCCAACCCACGATTTAGAGCTAGCTGCCGTAGTGCACACTTTAATGATTTGGAGGCATTACCTGTATGGGGTAAGATGCGAGATCTATACAAACCACAAGAGCCTTAAGTATTTCTTAGAGCAAAGAGACCTCAATATGAGGCAGAGGAGATGGCTAGAGCTGGTCAATGATTACGATTGCGGGATTAACTATCACCCCGGAAAGGCCAACGTCGTAGCAGACGCTTTGAGCCGAAAGGTTTCACCCCAGCTTGCTAGTATACTTACCGAAGCGCAAACGCTAGCGAGAGAGCTCGAGAAAATGAAGTTAGAAGTTTTACCCCTGCTCGCGGTAAGAGAAGAAGTGGTCGCTATGTTAGCTATAGCACCCGATTTGAGAGAAAGAATAGTTGAGGCCCAAAGGAAGGACGAGGTCCTTGAGAAGAAGTGAGCGGAGATGAGAATGGGAAAGCCTGGAGCGTTCTGGGAAGAAGCGGATAACGCCCTCACATTGAGTGGACGACCGTGTGTGCCCTCGAGCGAGGATCTTAAGAGCGAAATTTTGAGTGAAGCCCACGATACCCCGTATACCGCTCACCCTGGCAATACCAAGATGTATCAAGACTTAAAAGGAAAGTTTTGGTGGGAAGGAATGAAGCGAGATGTAGCAACATACGTAAGGAAGTGCCTTGTTTGCCAACAAGTGAAGGCGATGCACCAGCATCCCTACGGGATGTTACAACCACTAGAGATTCCTGAGTGGAAGTGGGATCACATCGCTATGGATTTTGTAGTAGGGCTACCTAAGTCGAGAAGAGAAAATGATTCCATATGGGTAATAGTAGACCGCTTGACAAAAAGTGCTCATTTCCTTCCATAGCTGTGACTTTTACCACGGAAAAGCTTGCTCAGCTGTACGTGCGAGAGATTGTCCGCTTACATGGAGTGCCAAGGTCAATTACTTCGGATAGGGATTTAAAGTTCACTTCGCGGTTCTGGCGAAGCGTGCAGAGCGAGTTAGGGACCAAAAGAATTTTAGCTCTGCTTACCATCCCTAGAGTGACTGGCAGTCTGAGCGGACTATCCAAACGTTGGAAGATATGTTGAGGTCCGTGGTGTTTGACCAGAGCGGTCGTTGGGAGCCTGCTCTATACTTAGTAGAATTCGCTTACAACAATAGCCACCAAGCGACTATTGGTATGGCTCCATTTGAGGCCCTTTATGGGAAGAAGTGTAGATCACCACTCTACTGGGATGGAGTGGGAGAGAGGAAGGTGCTTGGCCCTGAAGCAATAAGCGAAATGATAGACACAATAAAGCAAATAAGGGTTCGGATGAAGGAGGCCCAGGATAGACAGAAAGCGTATGCTGATGGTAGACGGAGCGAGATCAAATTAACTACAGGCGATAGAATTTTCTTGAAGGTGTCTCCACTCAAGGGAAGTGATACGTTTTGGCGTGAGAGGGAAGTTGAAGCCCCGCTTCATAGGGCCCTATGAGATCTTAGAAAAAATAGGCCTTGTTGCCTACAGGTTGGCTTTACCGCCAAACCTGATTAGCGTGCATAATGTGTTTCATGTGTCCCAACTCTGCAAGTACCCAAGGCACGTGATCCGACAAGAGGAGATTGATCTCGCTCCCGACCTGAGCTACGAGAGTCGGCCTGAAGCGATCTTGGATTGCAAAGTGCAGCAACTTAGGAATAAGTCTATTCCTTCTGTAAAAGATTTGTGGAAGCACCAAGGCCAAGAGGAGGCCACTTGGGAGCTTGAAGAGAAGATGTTGGAAAAGTATCCCGAGTTGTTTGAGTAGGTAAGCAAAATTTCGGGACGAAATTTCCTTTAAGGTTGGTAGGATGTAATGGCCCAAATTTCAGAAATAATAAAATAACATTTTCGTTCCAACGTTTCTACTATGTTTGATTTCGAGACGAGGAATTTAAAGTTGTTTACGATTGAGATGACAATTGAAACGCTATCTTAGAGTTAGCACCTTGAGTGCCTAAGGTTAAAAGAAGTGATAACTGGTCGCGTCAAGAACTTAGCAGGATAGCTAAGCTAAGTATAATGAATTGTTTGGAAGCAACCCTCGAGTCTCTTGAGTTTATTTTCGCTAAAAGAGAATGTTGAAAGAGTCTTAAACGTAGCGAGTCCGCTCCAAGCAGCTCGGAGCGGCTCAAAGTTTGCTTTAGATATCAGAAGCGATGTATGAGTCCGCTCGGGCGAGCAGAAGCGAGTTGTGAAGTTCGCTTGAGACAATTCGAGCATACATTGTGGGTGAGCGGATTCACGGATATCTGCTCAGCCTAAAAGTCTTTAGTGAGCAAGGAGTTTCCAAGCGAATATAGTAGGAAGGGTTCAAAGTGATTTCATACCCGAGCGAGTTCGCTCGAGGAAGTCCGCTCAAGAAGCAGAAAGCGAAGTCGGCAAAGTTGACTCGGGAGGCGCGCTAGGAGCATTTATTATGTGTCAGTCAACCCCACTTTTTCTGAGAACACGCCACAACCCAATTGACCAGTACTAGGTGTCCTTTTTCTGCAAAAGTCATACCGTCTAATTGCAACAGATTTTTACTTTATTTCAAAAACTTATATTTTCTTTTACTTCATCAAAAACAAGAGAATGAATACTACACCCCTATAAATACCCCCACCTTTGGGATTTATATACTTTGCTGCAACATCACAAATTTTTACTCAAAACTTAGAGAGAGAGTGAGATGGAGAGTAAGAGGAACCAACTGAGAGTTAGTTCGATGTTTGAAGTTCTAAGGTAAAAACCTCCAAAACTATTTTATTAACTGCCTTAGTATTTTATTCGAGGATTAAGAAGAAAACCCTTTCAAAACAAGTGACGTTTTATCTAAGTTTTATGTTTTATTTTGAAGTTGTCTCTTGAGCTTTAATGTTTTCCAAGTTATTGTGTCAAATGTTTAAGAAGAAGCTAAACTGAGGTTCATGATTCCTCTACCCAAATGAGTTCTTCTTCGCCTAAGGAAATCTAAAACCCTTATTGTTTTCACTGAGCACCAAAAGATCCGAATCCAAAAATGAATGTTTTCCACTCCAGATTCAGACCCGGACATTACCTCTGATAAGATTAGGAAATCCTATTCTCTGCTAGAGCTTTTCTTGAAGTAGGAAAAACGAGTAAGGATACCCTGTTAGAGTATTTCTCGAAATAAGAAAGATAGTCAAAATTGCCCCAACCTCTCCGTGATCAAAGCGATAAGTTGTATAAGCGAACTAGCACCTTAGTCAAGAATATATCCCTTATATATGTTTCACTCTTATTTTCTTAAGGGAACGTAAAGGAAGAGCAGTGAACGTGACTGTGAAGCGATCACCATCTGAGCGACTGAAGGTGGGCTTTCGGACTAAGTACCCCAAGCGGGTTAAAACCCTCGAGCGACTATTCGCTGAGTAGATTACTTTTGAAGCGAGTTTCTACCATGATAATTTTAAGTTGCTTTCTTTTAAGACTGATGATATGTAATCTATAATGCCTATCTGTCGGCTGTGTGCCAAGGTTTCATGATACGATTCGCCCGAGCATGTGTTTCTCAGGTAGTGCACTAAGTTCGCTTTGCTCAGGCAAGCGATCAAGGTTCTAGGTTGAGGTCGGCCAACCTCCCTAGATCGGGATATTTAAGGGCAGATATGGCGAAGAACTAAAGTAAAGAAGGTTTCATGAGTCAAGGCTCTTTCTGAAATTTTGTGCTATTTTCCTCTGTATTTTACTTTTCGAAGTGATTTTCGGGCTAAGTGTCCACCGAGTGCTTTAAAGTACTCAGCCCTGTGCACGTTTCCTTGTGTGCAGGTTGAGCAGGTTACGGTCGAAGCGATAGCGGTGACGAGCGGTTTTTGTAAGAAGAACTTGGTGGTGCAAGTCTCCACACTTGCACCTGTTATTTTGAGTCCAACCCCTCCCCCTTAAATTTGTTGATTGTAATGGATAACTATGTACCACCCCAGTCGCTACTCGCTTTAAAATTAAACAAGCGTCTTTTTATGCTAGCAAATATCGTTTCTTGCATTTACTTCTAAATTATGCTTTTCGCTTGAAAACTCCTAAGCGTGTACCATAATCGCTCAAGACACCAAAATCCGCTCTAGATTTCCAAGCGACCTTGTCCACTCTTACTGCAAGTATTTTATTATTTTAAAAAAGGTATGTAATTCAACTGAAGAAAATTATATGCCAAGAGAAACCTTTTAAAAATCCCTTGTATCAAAATTTATAAGTGGCTTCGCTAAAATCGCTCTGGCCAGGCGATAGCCTTGGAACGACCTTTTTAAGAAATCCACTCTAAACCTTTCCGCTCGGTGTCCAATTTTTGCTTAATCTAAAGATTTCCGCTTCCGTACTCTTCTTCGTTTACCGTAGCAATCTTCCGGGCTCGGTTTTTCATAAATCGGGTCTGAGGTCATTACAGTTACTGGAAACACAGATGCCCAAAACTCCCCGAGAAGCACCCTATCCAACCTCTCCAACAGCCTTGCCCTAGACCACATGAACACCGAGCCATCAAACCCAGGATCCACTAACTGACAATCGGTAATAGCATCAGCAAAATCCATCATCTCCCGATGACGATCCACCGAACTCCCCTGCCTCTCCTCCTCTACGAGGAAGATATTGAAGTCCCATCCGACGAGCCACGGTCTTCCCTCCGTCTCCAGAGCAATTTGACGGAGCTGATCCCACAAACTGTATCTCTCCCTCCGGCTCTACGTCCCGTACACCACAGAGACGAAAAGAGGCATGGGGAAGGTAGCCTCCTTAATCCTGACATGCAGCACCTAATCCGAATCCTCAAGGATGACGACTCTGAAATCCAGGTGAGCAAAGATCCAGATCCTCCCATTCACGTTGCTGCACTTGAACTGAAGCCCAAAGCGTCGATCAAAGAAACCGGGATCCGGGTCCGTCTGGGGCTCAATCATAGCAACAAACGAGAGGTGATGCATGTTAATCATATTCTTTAGCATGCCCTGCTTTCTCGAATTAGCAACTCCTTGGGCATTCCAAATCATAAAGTTGCTAGACATGGGGAACAATAAAAGAAGAAGAAGGCTCAGAGACACGAGCCTTCTTCGTTGCTCCCATAGCAACTTCCTCAATCACCCCTTGCAGGGGAAGTCCTGACTCAAGCTGTCGGGTATGAGAGACAGAGGCCTCGGTCACACCGACATCCTCATCATTCTCAAAGAGATCATCCTTCTCCCCCTTCTCCTCCGCAGACAACAACGCAAAGGCGTTCGTGGAAACAAGATGTGCCTCATCCAACTACTTCTACTTCTCGCGCCACTCTGCATGTGATCTCTGCTTGAAATTTACTCCCTTCAGAAGCTCCATACCCATTGGAGACAAAGAACAGACACGCTCCTTGCCCCGAAATCTCTCCCCACTACCCTGAGTACTACCCACTTGCCATGTCACCCCTGACCTAACCCCGTCACTCCCCTCTCCACTCCCCCGCCTCTCACCAACTCCCTCACCTCCCTGTTGCGTCCGCCCTGCGTGCGCAAAACCCCTGCCTTGTCACCCCCAGAAACACTGTCCTTCTTGACACCCCCAACTCCCTCAGAATCAGACACAACCATCCGCCCATCTGCTCCTCTCACACTTGAGCTTCTCCTACTCCTCGAATTTCGGCTCTTCCTATGCCGACCCTGAACCTGAAAGCCGTCTTCATCCACCGTAGCATCACCAAACTCCATAATTTGCTTCCCCCTGTCCTTGGCAGTTTCACTGCCCTTCTACTTCTCCCCAAGGTGTGGCTGTTCGACCCAGAGGCTTCCACTGTATCTCTGTTGTTGTAATCCCTGTTCACCGGTTTCGAGAGCTTCCCATACGCATAACAGTCCTCTGCAGAATGTCCAACATGCTTGCAATCAGAGTAATATTTGGGCATCATGTCCAAAAAACTTTTTTGTGTTCTCCGCTGACCATCAATGGCTAAAAGAAAAGTCTCCGAAGGGGGTGTAGAAATATCAATCTCAATGCAGATGCGAGCATAAGAGACTCTAGCATGGGTAATAGTCGCACGATCAGCCAGCACAAGAGTACCAAACAGACTACCATTACCCAACAAAGCAGACTCGTCAAACAGATGCACAGGTAAGTTAGGCAAATTACACCAAATAGGAACGATGAGACTCTAAAAAATCGGTCAAACGTGGTAGTCCACTTGAACACGTGCATTGGGTGATGCTCGATGTACCAAGTAGGCATCCCATCAGGACCACTCAAAAGTTTCACATAATCAGTCAAGTCAGATAACTCAATCAACACGTTTAGCATTCAAACATTTCCAAGTAAAAGTACCAGCAAGACTGATGTTACCGAGTGCCTTTAGGATTTGGTGAGCAGTTGGGATAGAGTGAAAAAACTTTCCCACCACAACATGTCCAAGGCGACTTGCAAGAAATTTGCTATCATCAGCAGAAAACTCAATAAATTTATGAACTTCAACAGTACTTTTGCTCCCTCTCGGTTGCATGTCCTTTCTGCGGAAAACATGTGGTCCCGTTTGCGGAACACCTTCCCGAACAATGTGAACAACAGTTATTTTCTTATCAAACCAAGCATTGGGAGTGAGACCACTGCCCGATTTGCGCCTATCCTCAGCCGAGCTGCCTTTTAACTTATCGATCTATCTCTCCGAATTTTCCAGTGACATTTCAACATTAGTATTAGCATCATTAGGAGCTTCCATTGTAGCCTCGATATCTCCCACCAACAAAGAATTATGGGCATTTGTATCATTCGTCATCTCTGCCATCTTGGTCGAAGAATGCATGGAGGCATCTTCCTCAAAATTCAAGCCATGAAAGACATCAATAGATGCATGAGGAGAGGACGAAACATTCTGGACATGCTTGGATTTGGTGATATGAGATGTGGGCTGGGACTGAGGTGTGGGTTGTGCAGGATTAGTATGGGTTTTCTTCATGTGTTGGCTTTTGGGTTTTATTCGAATGGAGGTTAAAGGTTTTTGCAATTTTTGTTCTTGTTAAAGGCTTAGAATTTTGGGATATGGGCTTGGTGTTATGTGGTTGGGTTATATTCATAATGGGTATGGGATGTTGGTTTTCGGTGGGCTGGGGTTAAAGAGGGGTATGGGTAGTAATTAGCTCTTGTTGGGTAGGAGTTATATGCATGAGCTGATCATGCAAACCTTCCGAAGTCAGCTACTCTCTTTCAGCATATTTTTCAAATTTGTGGACTAATTATTCTCCCACCTTATCTCTTCCGAAAATAGTGCATGGCAAGTTACCATCTTGATCCATTTTTTCCATGCATATTCCATCATTGTCGTCTATACCATATCCGTCTATGATCATCCTTGACAAAGCTTTGAAATCTCCATGGACGCCGGATGACCTAAAGTTGGTGCTCATCGGAATTTTCTGACTCGCCGGAAAGACAGAATCCTCCGTCTCCTGCATATGACCATTGAGAATCCGATTTTCCTCCATGATTTCACGACGCTCAACCTCAAGATCCGAACCTGTACCATCCAAACCAACATAATCGGGATCCTTCATCACGTCCGAGTTCTGCAGATGTTCCATGCACGGCGGCTGAAGATGCTCCGTGACCGGCGATGGGTCCGGTGGGTCACGCATGACCACCGGTAGAGACAAACCTGAACAAAAAGAAAGCAACCGGACTAATAAAGAAGAGGATGAGACAACAAACAAGATTAATGGAACAAAAAAGTAAAACTACGACTCAAATTTGAGATCGTCGGTGACAAAGTGCCGAGCGATTGGGAGGTGATTCTTGAAAAAAATTCAAACACAATTAACCGAAGAAAAAGACATTGGATCGAAAGAATGATCAGACCAGAAGAATGGAAAATAAAAATAAAAGGTGAAAACTTAAATGAACAGACAAACCGACGGCGAGAATCCGAAAACAGGGGCGTCAGAAGCAATTCGCAGACGTCACACTCGTTTGACATTTATCTTTATTTTTATATATTACATATCCGAATCCTTATCTCTCTAGAATATATCTTCGAGATAGGCTTGGAATAAGAGTCCTTCTGGTGCTGGGATCGAGCTCGAGTGGGCCGAGCTGGAGTTCGTCTGTGTTTGTAGTCGGGCCGAACTGCAAAGGGCCGATCTCATTTCATGGCCCAGCTATGTTGGGCCTATTGCTTGGGCCTAGCTGTTAGGCCGTGTCCTATCACATCCCCCAAAGAGTGGTAAGGAGGAGGTGATGATTGTTATGGATTTGCTAGCAGATAATTGAGGAAATTTTCACGATGGAGAACGGTAGTGTCTTGAATTAGGGTTTGGGAGTAATTTGGGGAAAAAAGATGGTCAAAATGAGGGGGCAAGTGAAGGAAATGGTGGACGATCTGAGTCGTACACGTGTTCTAATCATGGTAAGGTCGGCTTTATGCGCAAGAGAGGAAGAAGCGGGTTTTGGAAGAAGTGTTTTTTTATAATTATTTTGTATCTTGGTTTTTGTTTTAATTCCGGTTTACTGTTATAATTAGGAAATAATTAAAGTTGTAAATTGTGTCGAGCATTTTATGAGCTCCCTTCGGGTTTTCTTGTTGGTTCTTTCCCGAAGTAGGATTAGGACGAACCAACGTCCTTAGTATTTCAGACAAATGTTATTTTCGAGAAACACAAGTAATGAAGTTCTAATGTCTCTCTCATTTCTTTTCTATCCTTCCTCCCCTTTCTTAATTCAGTTTATTGTGCATGTCATCATTGCTACTATTCAATTACACTTCAATTCAATCGTTACTGTTCATATCCTCATATAGAAAACAACAAAAATATATTGGGTTCACTACAATGATATAGAGTAGGATAGCCGAGTAGGGTTGGCTGGAGGTTTTGGAACTAAAAATCGTGAACTGGATTTCCCCCGTCAATAGTGTGATTGACAAAGTCAATCAGATGCCACATCGCTGAGAAGAGATGAAAATCTCGAAATGGATTGCCCCCGTCAATAGTGTGATTCACGAAGTCAATCGGATGCCACCTCGGTGGAGAGAGGTGAAAATCTCGTACTGGATTGTCCCATTCAATAGTGTGATTGACGAAGTCAATCAGATGCCACCTCGCTGAGAAGTGGTGAAAATCTCGAACTGGATTGCCCCTGTCAATAGTGTGATTGACGAAGTCAATCGGATGCCACCTCGCTGGAGAGAGGTGAAAATCTCGAACTGGATTGTCCCCATCAATAATTTGATTGACGAAGTCAATCGGATGGCACCCCGCTGGAAAGAGGTGAAAATCGCAAACTGGATTGCCCCCATCAAAAGTGTGATTGACGAAGACAATCGGATGCCATCTCACTGAGAAGAGGTGAAAATCCCGAACTAGATTGCGCCCATCAATAGTGTGATTGACGAAGTCAATCAGATGCTACCTCGCTGGAGAGAGGGGAAAATCTCGAACTGGATTGCCCCCGTCAATAGTATAGATTGACGAAGTCAATCGGATGCCACCTCGCTGGAGAGAGGTGAAAATCTCAAACTGGATTGCCCCCGTAAATAGTATGATTGACGAAGCCGATAGCATGCCACATCGCTGGAGAGAGGTGAAGGTTGCGAACTGTGGGTGTTAGTTCTTCAAACTGATATATATCGGTACTCGTATCGAGCTAGTATTTGTCGAGCTGAAGGTGAACGGTTGGCGAACTAAAGGTGAACGGTCGGCAAGCTGAAGGCCTGACTGAGTCAGTTGCTTTTATTAATGCAACGGTTCGGATCCTGATAATGGCGGCCCAACAGGAACGCTGGATTTGAACCGTCGCTTACTACAAAGTGTATAGGATACGCTTTTCACATTCACTTCTTCACTTTCTTGAAAGAAAAACTAAAATACTCTCTGTCTTTTTTTGCTACTGCCGCTGATATTTCCGGTGAAAGAACGTTCCTCTACGTTCATTCTCTCGTCCGAAAAATAAGTAAGTAATTATGTCTTCCTTTACTTCCAAGTCTGCCTCTGCTAAAGTAGAATTTAAAATTATGGGTTGTACTTCATCCCCATAGAGATTCACTACCTAGGACAAGAATCGCCTAGGTCCGACTTTGTAGATTTTCCGATCGTTAATGGTCTGGGGGTGTGAGTAATTACGCATCATCCCTTTCTTTGTCATCCATTAGGGATTTATTTTTTGAATTTGGTATGCCGGAAACGCTAGCTTCATCATTCCGGGACCATCAGACCGGGCGTGTGCCCTTCCGGCGGGGTATGTCACTATCTACGAGGACTCGCTCGCAACGATCTTTGATTCCCATTGTCTTCCGCATTCATTTCGCTCCTTAGGGTTTACGAACTGCCATTAGGGCAGATTACCCCCAATTCATTTTGCCATCTCGCGTTCTCGGGTCGGAGGCTAAGACCCGGGATATGATTTTATATTTTTTCTTTTTCAAGACTTCAGCGAGCTGGTACTACCCGACGTCGAACTCACCCGCAAAAGTCGAACTTCCAAACAATGTCCCGGGCACTTGAAATATTTTTCCTTCGAACTGCTGACGTAGGTGTGCAGAGTTCGCATGGCGAGCTGGCACTTTAGGAAAGTTTAAAATTTCTAGTATCCCGAGCTGAAGGCGAGGTTGATCGCGGAAGCCGGACTGAGGCCTAGCCCTTGTGATCCATCTACTAAGAAGGAGACGGTGAAGGGTAGGGCTCCATCTTTTTATAAGTCTATTTGGAAACGTTGTGTTTATTTACCGAACTGGGATTAACTTTTGTTTACCTTTTGTGCTTATGCAGTGGGTCTCCACGTCCAAAGCAGGAAAATGCCTTCTGAGGCCGAGAATGCGGCTATATCTGCTACATTTTCAGAAAGGACCAAAGACAACGTGATGTCTCCCCAAACTGAGGGGGCATCATCCGTCCAAAGTCCTAAGCTGATGTACCAGCCCAAGTTTTAAGATCGCTATTAATAAAATAATGAGTTCTTTTTAAGATGATGAACAGGTTTCACTTTGATGGTTTAAGAAATAAGGTTACTTTGTGGAGCACTTAAGGTGCTCGGAGTGGTATAAGGTTATAAGCGAGAGGTTAATAAGGATTATGTTTTATGCTATTTAAGTTTATATTTCCCGCTTAGTATAATGTGTTAAAGCGACTTTCGCTTGTCTCTTGAGAATCGTCGCTAAGGGTTGTATGTTCAAAGGGGTTTGAAGCCTAGCGAGTTCGATCCGGACAGTTCATAGCGGATTCAGAAATCGTTTTAGATTTAAAGCGAAGAAGTTCGCTTGTGCCGAGCTGAAGCGAAGGGTGTGATTCCACTCGGGTTGAGATAGAAGTCACTTCAAGCGAACTCGCTCAAACTGAGGTCGCAAGAATCTTAGGTGAGCAAGTGTTTAGAGCGAGTTTAGAAAGAGAGCGAGAAAGGTTACACATAGAGCGAGTCCGCTCGAGCATGTCCGCTCGAGGAAAGTAAGTCAGCAAGCGACTGTGAGAAGGGTGCAAGGTGCATTAATTACGAGTCAGTCAACCCTACCTTTTTCTGCAACACGACACCACCTTATTGGCTAGTACTATGCGTCCTTTTCTGTAGAAGCCATACCGATTTTCTTTACTTTAAAAATATAGTTTTATTAATTCTAGAAAAGGAGTACACTATACCTCTATAAATACCCCAACCTTTCGGATTCATTTCTTTGCTGCCATTTCATAATTTCATTTAAAAAATTTAGAGAGAGAAAACGAGGCCGAGAGTAAGGAGAACCAATTAAGAACTCGTTCAAGTCCAAGTTTCAAGGAAAAATCTACAAACTTTTCGTTTGATAAATTGTTTAAAGCTTGAGAGAAAATTCTTTTTAAAATATTGATGTTTTGTATATGCTTGGGAGAAAAACCTTGGAATTTTGAGAAATGCTAAAGTCATGTTATGTTGTCAAAACTCACCTTTCAAAACTAAGAGTTTTTCTAAGTTACCATAGCCAAACGTTAGAATAAAGTAGTGAGCTAAGGTTTTATGGTTTCCTTATTACAAATGCATTTTCTTAATAAAGAAACGAGCACGGAAAGCAGCTAAAAGAAGTCTAGAACCCATCCGAGCCTTGTGGCCTAGTGGCAACAGGTGGTGATATCAAGAAAGAGATTCTGAGTTCGATTCCCACCGCCAGCATGTTGGCGTGTGGTTAATAGTTGTACTATTATTTGGCACGGCCCGACTTGTGGGTTCGGCCAATTTTTTAACAAAAAAAAAGTCTAGAACCCTTCATTGTCGTCACTACTCTTTTATAAATTCTATCCCTTTTTTCCATAAGAAAAGTGTCAAACTGTTCCAATATCAGATTTGTACCTTGTTTCGATAATGTTATGAAGTCTTATCCTGATATAGTTTTTCTAGAAAGAAGAATATAGGAAAAACCATATTCTGCTAGAGCTTTTCAGGAAAGAAGAGAGATAGCCAAAATCGCTCCAACCCAACTCTGACCCAAAGTGATAAGTTAGCCGAGCGAACTTGCACTCTTGATTAAGAATGTCTCCTTATATATGTATTCGCTCTTACTTTCTTAAGGTTACGTGAAAGAGGAGCGGTGAGCGAGCGACTGTGAAGAGACCTTCGCCGAACCGACTTTTGAGGTGGGCTTTCTAACTAAGCACCCCAAGCGAGTTAAAACCCTCGAGCGACTAGTCGCCGAGCAGATTACTTGAAGAGATTATTTTTGAAGCGATTATGTTATATTTTCTGTAAGAGCTTACAATGCTATAAAGTTTAATGTTTAATGTATGAAGCATATCTGTCGGTTGTGTGCCAAGGTTTCTGAGATACGATCGGCCTGAGCATGTGTTGCTCAAGTAATGCACTTAAGTTTCCCGTTGCTAAGGCAAGCGATCGAAGTTCTAGGTTGAGGTCGGCGAACCTCTAGATCGGGTTATTTGAGGGCAGATATGGCGAAATACAAAAGTAAAGAAGGTTTTTATGAGCCTAGGCTCTTTCTAAAATCTCTATGCTCTTATTTGTGTATGGCTGGTAATGAAGTGATTTTGGGCTAAGTGTCCACTAAGTGCTTTAAAGTACTCAGCCTTGTGCACGTTTTCCTTATGTGCAGGTTGAGCAGGTCATGGTCGAGTGGAAGCGGTGACGAGCGGGCTTTTGTTGGCAAGCGGTTTAGAAGAAGAACATGGTGGTGCAAGTCCTCATACTTGCATTAAGTATTTCTCTATTGTGTCCAAACTTGCTTCCTTTTGATTATGGTTTTGTAATGAACAAACAAGATGTACCACCCTTCCGCTACAATTATCGTTTTATTTGAATTTCAACCCTATTTTTCTTAAGTGACGAGCACTTCATTTTTTTACAAGTGTTATTTTGGAATGATGCATGTGAATTTGAGCGAAGCAACTGCTTTACATCCTTAAAATCTCTTATGCTTATAACTAAAATGGCTCTGAATCTTTATTTCCGTTATAAACTTCTGAGCGGTCATTTTCGCTGATGCTAAGGGTTACTTTCATCGCTAAAAGAAAGGCTTGTAATTCAATTGAAGAAAATTATATGCCAAGGGTTATCTCCAAGTACCCTTTTTAAATCCCTTGTTTCATAAAACCGTAAGCGACCTTATTAAATTCGCTCAAACTGAGCGATAATCCTCAAGCGACATTTTAAAGAATTGCACTCCAAATATTTTCAAGCGATCTTTTTCCAAATCTGCTCAAATCGAGAATTGACTTTTAAAGTGATATTTCAATCGATCAGCTCCAGAGTGATTCAAGCGATGTTTCTGAAGATCGCTCTTGTATCGTAATGGGTTTCAAGCGAAGTTTAGTGATGTTATTTAAACCCGAGCGAATATCACCTTTTCCGCTTGAGGCCCAAATTCCGGTTAACCCTATGGTTTCCGCTATCGCGCTCTCTTTTGTTTATCGTAGCGACCTTCCGGGCTCGGTTTTCCATAAAAGGGGTCTGGGGTCGTTACAGCAGTGGTATCAGAGCATTTGGTTCACTCTGAAATCTAAGTGTCTTCTTCTTTATTAAGTTGTGTCAGTTACACTGATTAAGGTTCCTCAGCAGAAGCCCGTCACCGCGACACGACCTGCTCAACACAAACTGAGGTACGCTTAGAAGAAGGTTTAATTAAGGATTTACCACTTGAAAGGTTAAATGCTTATCTATCTTGCTTGTCAATGTGCTAGGGGATTACCTGTCTACGTGAAATACTTGTCTATGTGATTTATGTGACTTATGTGGAATTACTGCTATATGTGGACCCTATGTGCTTAGAAAGATTTGCTTGTCTACGTGAATTTTACTTGACTATGTGCTCTACGTGAATCTTTTGCGCTGTACTCGGGTTTTTGAATCCGCTCAAAGAATTACATGCTTGAACTTAGAAAGATAGCATGACTGCTTATGATCGCTTGAGAACGAAGCGTTGCTTGAAGAACATAGTTAAACGAATTAGGGAGTTTGCTTCTAAGGTCACTTAGAGTAAAGCGGATTTTTCCGCTATAAGCAAGCTGAGATGATTTTTGAAGCCACGAAAGGCTTTGTGAGGTTTAAAGCTGCTATGGACTGCGGAACATAGCGAAGCGACTAGTTGTCAAGCGGGGTGGATTTTACCTTTTTGTTAGATTTTCGAGAATATGTAGTCGCGCGAGCATGATGCCGTCCTTTACTGTTTTCTTGAGCATGAGATAATCTATTCGGAGCTACCAAGGTCCCCGTATTCTTGTTTTAAGCGCCTCACAAGCGATTTTATGAGCTTTGAAATTCTTAGGATGCCGCCGCGATGAAGAATAATGAGGGGAGAAATTCCCGGAGCTGAGGGAGGTATGGAAGCTAATCCGCCTCCGGAGAGAAAGATAGAAGAGCTTTTCCTTCGGCAGAATCCCCCGACTTTTGACGGGATTGGTGATACAGCTAGTGTTGAGCTGTGGTTGAGGGCCCTAGAGCGAATTTTCAACTTTTTGAGGTGCAGCGACCAAGAGCGCTGGGCTTGTGTCGCTTTCCAGATGACGGGATCAGTTGATTTTGGGTGGGACGCCAGAAGAAAGATTATGACTCCCGACCAGCTAGAGAATTTCACGGGGGGAGGAATTCAAGGAGGCCGTATATGACAAGTACGTGCAAAAGAGCTACCGGAAGTAGAAGGAGGCTGAGTTCTACAACCTGAAGCAGGGGAGGATGACTGTCACTGAGTATGACCGTAGGTTCTGCGAGCTGTCTCAATTTGCACCGAATCAAGTGGACACTGACGAGAAGATGGCGGAGAAGTTTTGCACGGGGATAAGTCCTGAGATCAGGATGCCGCTAGCAAGCCACGGAGGGTTGTGCTATGCAGAGTCGCTCAGCCGAGCACTAGATGTTGAGGCCGCTATGCTAAGCGAGCAACCAGTAGTCGCTTCAGCCCCTGTGCCGCCCCAAGCAGAGAAGCTAAAATGGAATGATAGCGGCAATGGAAGCCAAAAGCGATCATGTCAAGGTCAGCCGCGCCCGCCGCTCCAAAGGCCAGCAAATCCGCTTCTCCGGAGCCAGAATGTCCAAGCGCCTGCTCCATGTCCAATGTGCAGGCGATTTCATGAAGGAGGATGTCAAGCGGGTAGCAACAAGTGCTACGGTTATGGAAGGCCTGGACATTTCGCTAGCCACTGCCCCATCCGCCAAGGCCGCTCGAATTCAGCTCCGAGATCCGCTCCACCGCCTCCACCCCAGCAGCTCCGTGCCATCCAAGCTCAACCTGGACTCGCTGCCCCTCTCCCGCCTGAGAACCAGCTATTCTGCCACTTTCAAAGGCATCAGCATGAGGCTAGAGCGAGCTCTAGCAAGCAGCCGTCCGCTAAAGACCAAGTGAATTTGGCAGGTATGGGAACTCTCAATGAAGTGCCTATTTTGATTCTTTTTGATATTGGAGCTTCGCACTATATAATTTCTGAGGCATGTGTATAGAACCTAGAGCTGGTCACTAAACCCCTAAGAACTCCCTTGAGCGTTATCTCACTGGAAAGAGGAAGACTATCCTTGAATAGGCAGTGTCGTAACCTCGAAATAACCATAGGCTCTCTTAAGCTCGTAGCGCAAACTCTCAGTGTTATGATCATAGTAGACGTAGATGTGATCCTCGGGATGGATTGACTAGCAGCAAATTTTGATATGATCTTGTGCAAGGAGAGGCAAATTTCATTTCGAATCCCCAGTCAAGAAGCTACCACATTCCACGAGATTTCGATGGGAGGCCGCAAGTCGGTTGTTTCGGCGATCCAAGATGCAAATTTGATAAGAAATGGGAATCCGGCTTACCTCGCTTACGTGAGCGGAGGAGAGGAAGGGAGAGACCACCCGCGGGTGAAGGATGTTGATGTTGTTTGCAAATTTCCTGACATTTTTCCTAAAGAGCTACCCGGACTGCCTCCCTATGGAAAAGTAGAGTTCACAATCAATCTAGAGCCCGGATCGCCCCCGGTGTTCAAGGCACCCTATCGAATGTCACCAAAGGTGCTCGAGGAGCTCAAGGTCCAGTTGCAAGAGTTGATGAATTTGGGGTTTATTCATCTGAGTGTCTCACTGCGGGGAGTCCCCGTATTATTCGTCAAGAAGAAAGATGGCTCGATGCGCATGTGTATAGATTATCGTGAACTCAACAACCTCACGTTGAAGAATAAGTACCCGTTGCCGCGGATAGACGATTTGTTCGATCAGCTTAGAGGAGTGAGCGTGTTCTCCAAGATCGATTTGCATTCCGAATATCACCAGTTGAAGGTGCGAGCGGAGGATATCCCCAAGACTGCTTTCCGAACCCGCTATGGCCACTACGAGTTTGTAGTTGTTCCTTTCGGTCTTACGAATGCTCCGGCAGTGTTTATTGACTTGATGAATCGAGTGTTCCATCCCTACTTGGACAAGTTTGTCCTCGTATTCATTGATGACGTGCTCATCTATTCGAAGAGTTCGAGAGAGCACGGAGGGCATTTAAGAGCGGTTTAAGGAACGCTAAGAGCGGAGAGGCTATTCGCTAAGTTTAGCAAGGGGAGTTATGGTTGAAGGAAGTGACGTTTCTTGGCCATATCGTGTCATCCAAGGGAATTCAAGTAGATCCCGCCAAGATAGAAACGATTCAGAACTGGAATGATCCAACCACTCTGAATGAAATTCGAAGCTTCCTCGGATTAGCAGGATATTACTGAAGGTTCATAGATGGATTCTCGCGTATAGCAAAGTTGCTCACCCAGTTGCTCCATAAGGGAGCGAAATTCGAGTGGACATCATAATGTGAAGTAGGATTTCAAGCTCTAAAAGAGAAGTTAACCACATCCCCTATTCTAGCGGTTCCCGAGCAAAATAAGGAGTATGCCGATGCTTCCAAGAGCGGACATGGATGCGTGCTAATGCAAGAGGGAAAGGTTATCACTTACGCTTCGTGACAACTTAGACTGCACGAGCAAAACTACCCGACCCACAATTTAGAGCTAGCTGTCATAGTGCACGCTTTGAAAATTTGGAGGCATTATTTGTATGGGGTAAGATGCGAGATTTATACCGACCATAAGAGCCTCAAGTA
>JAOWBJ010159945.1:0-11949 GCA_028566335.1 Monarda citriodora | reverse complement strand
CAACAATTTATTAAAAATCATAAAAATATCATAGCTATATAAAAAATAGGGGAAACTTTAGTCTCCTGCCCCACCCCCCTCCGAACATGTCACACACAAAAACACTTCTGTACAATTTGGTTGATATAGAAATATACTATTGCATGAGAAAGATGAATAAAGTTGAATCATTGATCTAATAAAGATGGACAACTAATATTGATATAAACATAAAAATGTTATTAAATTACCAAATTACATACTACCTCCATTTCATTAAATTAATTTTACTTTCCATTTTGGTCTATCTCACTTATTAGTCTTATTTTCTAAAGTGGCATAAAATATGTAGCTACAATTAACTTTTTATCCGCAGAATTAATTACAACCATATATATCACTTTTCTTAATTTGCGTGCATGGTCAAACTATGACTGACTAATGTAATGACATGGAGGTAGTATAAATAAGCATGATTATATGCAGTGGTGACTCCAGGATTTATAATTCGGGGGTGTTTCATTCCTTAAAAGCGATTGACAACATCGTCATCGGAAACTTGTATAAATAAACACACATCTCACAATGTAAGTGATCAAACAATCATTTAAAAATTAATTTCTCATCATATTTTGCAACTTATTATTGACATAAATCATTCTAGAAAATACTCTCTCGACACTTGCAGTAGCAACCGGAAGATTCAACATTAATTTGATGAACAAATATACTAGATGATAAGTCACATGTCTATTTGTCTCAACAAGTTTCATTGAAAGAGAACTAATATCGTGCAAATTTTGAAGCTCTCCGTCTCTTTTGGAACTAATATATATAATACTAATGATGAGATACGGCCCAACCACCTTGTCCTCGGCCCAATCTCAGACCCAATAAGGATGGGCCTCCACCGAGATGACCTCGGCCCATGAAGTTCAGCCAAGCTCGACAAGACTTCAAACAGGGCTATGATTGCTCGGAAGATCAAGGATATCTAAAAGATCAAAGTTATCCAGAAAATCAAGATTAATCCAAGGAGATAAGCCCAAATAAAGGGATAAAGCCGATCCTAGTTAGTATTGTAGTAGGATTAGACTCCTCAAACATGTAAAACTCTATACTTATAAATAGAGGGTAGCATAGATGAGAGACATATACACTCTTGTAATCACAAAGATAATACACGATATTTCTTCCTCCTCGTGGACGTAGGTCCAAACCCAAGGATAGAACCAAGGAAATTTCTGTCTTCTTTTTACTTTCTTGCTCAATCTTTCTCTCTCTCAAAATCGAGATCTATCACTGGCGCCGTTTGTCGGAACATTTTAACTTTTTGTGTTTAAGATCTTGTTTAGTTTCCAGAGAGCAGTCATGGCAAGACCGTCAAAAATCAAAGACTACTGCTGCCGGGCAAGGTGTGGATCCCAAGGCCACCACGCAACAACCGGAAAAACGCAAAAAAATAGCTCGAGAAGCAACCGGACAAGAATCCGGAGAAACAACCGGTGAAGGATCCGAGCCCCGAACGCGTCTCCCAGAACTTGGAATATTACGTCCATGATGCAAGTGACGAGTTCAGCGAGGGGTCTCCTGAACAAGGGTTTTCTCGAGAAAATCCGAGACAAGCTCGCTAAATATCTATGCCGATGACAAGGTCTATATCAGCCTCGGAAGGAGGGACCCCGTCCTCGGAGTCGTCATGAGGAAGGTGCTGCCTCCTCTCATCCACGACGCACCCCTGAGCCTAGCCTGAATGTCTTGAGCAGTGATGAAATGCAGCACTCCGGCCGACGAGACCGGAATTACCGAGGGGAGAGGCGAGATCAAACTCGCCAATCCCCAAGAGATTGGCATAGTACGCAGACTCCATCTGACGATGAACTTGAGTTCGCTGGGGATGGATTCGATAAGTATGGACGAATTCTCACTTCGTTCAGCAATAGGATACTCAATACACCTCTCCCTAAGAAGTATAGGGGTGCCCAACATCCAGCAATACGATAGGATAAAGAACCCACAAGATTTCTTATCGCAATACAAGTACAACGCGATCAACCAGAATCTCAGCGGCACACACATGTGCAAGCTGTTTCCGGAGTTTTTGATTGGTAACGCGAGGAGATGGTTTGACAGCCTACCACCTCGCAGCATCAAGTCATATCTGGACTTGACGCAAGCTTTCTACTGGAGGTTCTTCCAGAAGGCCGAATCCAGGGTCACTTCGGCCCACTTGCTGACCATCCGGCAAGGATGAAACGAGCCCATCAGCGACTTCATGACTCATTTCATCCAAGAAAGCTTGAAGGTCGAAGACATCAACGACTTGTTACTCATCTCCGTGTTCCAGAATGGCATCCTGCCTGGTGCCCTCTACAAGGAGATAGTCCGGGCTGAACCTCGGACAACCTCGGAGTTATGGAACATAGCAGATCGGTTCGCCAGAGCAGGCGATGCTAATCGCAGGAAGCGAGAAGGGCGGGCCATCAGAGAAAAAGAAAGGCGATGAATGAGGCCGAGGTGGTCGTGATGATCGTGACCAAGGCCGACGAAGTGTCCATGATCGCCTGCAACGAGGTCCCCTAGAGTCCAGGGTCGGACCTCGGGTGGACAACGCCCCTAAGCCAGGGCAACAATATACTACCCTCACCAAGTCTAGGGCTGAAATCTATGAGCTCCATGCCAACCTATTCGAGCCACCGCGTCCGATGCTGAAAGAATCCAAGCGCCGATCCAAAGAAAAGTACTGTGCGTACCATGAGGACCATGGCCACGATACCGAGGAGTGCCGAGACCTCATCTCCAGTATTGAAGGTCTCGTACAGGATGGTACTCTCAAAAAGTACCAGCTATCCCAAGGGCGGAGCAATGAAAAAAGAAAAAGCCGACAACGAGAAGGAGAAAGATGTAACAGTGAGGCCGAGAACCGGACTGACGTGCCTCCTTTTGACGAGGTCATTACTGCCATAACCGGACTTCCATCCGGGGCAACAAAATCTTCTCTTAAAGCCGAGGCTCGAGGACCACCAAGAGAGGAACCCGCTCATAATGGTTTAAAGGAGATGAGACTATCACCTTCTCGGAGAACGACCCCTTCCCAGCCATCGTCCCCCATCAGGACGCCTTGGTGATCCAAGCCGGAGTCACCAACAAGTTAGTGCACCAGGTATACGTGAACAACGGTGCCTCTGTAAGTGTTCTTTTCAAATAATGCTTTGACAAGTTGGGACTCGAGGAGGCCCGTCTTGCACCTTCTCCGTTTTTTTTAAAAAAAAATTTGGCCGAACCCACAAGTCGGGCTGTGCCAAATAATAATATTACTATTAACCACACACCAACATGCTAGTGGTGAGAATCGAACTGAGGATCTCATCCTTAATATCACCACCTGTTGCCACTAGGCCACAAGGCTCGGATTCTTGCGCCTTCTCCGTTATCACTTCGGAGTTTCGTGCAAGAAGAGACCCGTCCGGAGGGAGTCATATCTCTCCCAGTTACAGTGGGGAGTGCCCCTACGAGCTCGACCGCGATCATCCAGTTCTTCGTCGTCAAAGCCTCCTCGCCCTACAACATCATTTTGGGGCGAGATTGGTTAAACGCGGTCCGAGCAATTTGTTCCACTTATCACCTCACGATCAAAATCCATACAAAGGGAGGAATTGCTGTAGTGAGAGGTGATAAAAAACGTGCCAAAGAATGCATGCAAGTTGCCCTAAGAGGAGCTGAGATGCCAACTTAGCAACCACAGACATAGCAATCACAGAAGCCCCGGTTAGAGACGGACAAAGACGAAGACTCACCCGCGCCCGACATGCTGACAGACGAAGTCCCACTAAGCAACGACGACTCTTCCAAAGTTGTCAAAGTGGGTTATGCAGGTACCCCTCAGATTAGAGAGATGGTTATCTCATTATTGCACGAATATGGCGACGTTTTCGCTTGGTCGCCACTGGATATGACCGGGGTGTCCCCAAACATCATCACTCACCGGTTGAATATCGACCCCGGCATCAGGCCGGTCAAGCAGAAACAGCGCCTCTTCGTATCCGAAAGGAACAAGGTCATACACGACGAAGTGCATCAACTTCTTGATGCACGGATACTCTTCGAAGTCAAGTATCCAACTTGGATTGCGAAGCCGGTGATGGTGAAGAAGGAAGGCGGAGGATGGCGCATGTGCGTGGATTACACCGACCTCAACAAGCACTGCCCGAAGGACTGATATCCCCCAAAACGGCCTTCATCACGAACTTTGGTATTTTTGCTTATAAGAAAATGCCCTTCGGCCTTAAGAATGCTGGGGGCACCTACCAACGCCTCGTAGATAAGACTTTTAAATCACATATTGGTAGAATAGTTGAAGTTTATGTAGACGACATTGTCGTCAAAAGTAAACAACAAGCAACCTGTGCGGAGGATCTTAAGATCGTCCTCGAAATACTTCGGCGGGTGAACTTGAAGTTGAACCCAAAGAAGTGCACCTTTATGGTCCGGTCCGGAAAGTTCTTAGGGTGCTGGGTGACACAGGAAGGGCTGAAGGCTAACCCCTCTAAAGTTCGAGCTGTACAGAATATGGTGATGCCGACCAAGGTACATGATGTTAGCGCCTCACTGTATCTCTAGTTGCGCTCAGCCGATTGCTTTCACAAGCTGCCGAGAAACAACTCCTTTTCTTCAAGGTTCTAAAAAAGGACGGACGAACACAAATCCGCCTTTGAGGAGCTCAAAAAATACATCGCTAAGCTCCCCACCATATCTATCCCAAAGGAAGGCGAAGTACTCTCCCTGTACCTCGCAACCTCAGACGAAACCATAAGTGTTATCTTAGTAAGGGAAGAAGGACGTCGGCAACTTCCAGTTTACCCCATCAGTAGGGCCCTGAAATCCCCTGAGACGAGGTACCAACCCTTGGAAAAGGTTGCACTGGCCCTAGTGAATGCTGCAAGATAGTGTGTTATACAGAAGATCGTACCTGCAGTCTCTCCTAAGATGTGTAGGACCGCAACAAGCAGATTATGTTCTCCGAGAGATTCATGAAGGATCATATGGGAGTCATATTGGAGCTCGTACTCTCTCAAAAGTGCTGCGGTGGGGATACTATTGGCCCACAATGGTTCAGGACTCGGTGGACCTCGTCCAAAAGTGTCCTAAGTGCCAGGCCCACGGGACAGTAACGAGGTTACCCCCTAATGACCTCGTCGGAATGCAAAGTCTCTGGCCATTCATGCAGTGGGGTATTGACATCGTAGGACCATTTGATACAGCTCCCGACAAACTTAAGTTCTTAATAGTGGTCATCGATTATTTCACGTAGTGGTTTGAAGCCGAGCCGCTAGCCAAGACACTGGTAAGAATGCTCGGAACTTTGCGTGGAAACACATCGTATGTAGGTTCGGAGTGCCGTACATCCTGGTCTCGGACAATGGGACACGATTTACGGATAGTGTTCGTAGACTGGTGCTGCAAACTCAATGTCCAACAAAGGTTCACTTCGGTAGCCCACCCCCAAGCTAACGGGCAGACCGAAGTGACGAACCGAACTATTGTCCGAGGACTCAAAGCACGCCTCGACTGAGCTAAAGGCGACTGGGCTGCCAACCTTCCTCAAGTTTTGTGGTCATACCGTACCACACCCCGAACATCAACGGGTGAGACACCCTACAACCTCGTGTATGGCACCGAGGCGTCATCCCGGTCGAAATAGGACTACCGAGTCCTCGAACCATCAACTTCTCAGTCGAGGGAAATGAAGAAGGCCTTAGAGCCAACTTGGACATCCTCGAAGAAAATTGAGATCTCGCCCACATCAAAGAAGCCCGCTACAAACAGCAAGTAGCTCGGTATTACAACCAAAGAGTTTACTCTCGACAGTTCCAAGTAGGCGACCTTGTTCTTCGAAACAATGAGATCAGCAAGGCTGAGAAGCTAGGGAAACTGGAAGCCACTTGGGAAGGACCCTACTGAGTATAAGAGAACCTCGGCAAAGGTTCTTACCGTCTCGCCCGTATGGACGAAGAGCCCCCGAGCCTGGCACATTTCCCATCTCAAAAAGTACTACGTGTAAAAGGATTTTTTGTTTTATATCATTTTAGGGTCAGTATGTTTAGGATTGCAATTTCACCCCGTTTTGTTCTATCACCCAATTTCCTTAATAAAATTTTATTTCATGCATACATTTATGGTTGTCCGGTCTTGCATTCCCTCTTACATAAAGTACATTACATACAAATACCTCTAAGTGTGTCATATCATATGACGAACGAGGTATCCCTCTCAAGTTCGGTACTTCTTGTACCAACCGAGGATAATTAAATGCGCATGAATGGGGACCACCCCTCTCGATAAACCTCGGCAAAACAGGCACTTCAAAGTTTTTCGAACTCAAGTTTGAAAAACCCTCTTTTATTTAAGTTCGACAGAATTTTTAAGCTCGTCGAACGTTTTATGAACAAGTTCCACAAACAAATAAGTTTGAGGAACCACAGATCTATCTTGGTAAACACCTAAGTTAACCGAGCTATTATTTAAAATATTGTGGTAAAGTTCTTGCACATTTTTATAAAAAGAACATTCACAAATTTGACAAAATAAGTTCGGCCATTAAAGGCATGAACATCCTACATACAAATATTGGAAAATCCGTAGTACATGTATAAGTCATATGCCAATCCCGGAGGTGTGCTAAAGCTAAGTCATTCACTTGTGAAATACTTATTAAGGATTTCATCTATGTTTATACGACCCTGGCCTCGTCCACTAGCTTGTCCTCATCCTCCGGATTGCCCTCGGCCTCGAACTGCGAATCCCCGGCCTCGGGAACTAGACGCTCCTCGGCTTTGACTAGACTGAGCTCGTTTATTAAAAGCTTGCTCACGTTCCTCTGCAAGCTGACGTTTGAAGTCATCAGAGTAGTGGACCTCAGTTCGAGAGCTCGACCTTTGGAGGGTCTCCATAGGAGCATACTTTTCAAGAAACCGTCGGAGCTTCGGTTTGCGCTCCATCACGCATTTGTAAATGCTCGCCAAGTCTCTCAACACAAGGATCTGCCTGTCAAACTCCGGTGACAACACCCCTTGTTCGGCCTTGGTCTTATATAATTCTTTGGCACGCTCGGTGATATCACTCCGGACATCGCTGATCGTCAATCCACCTCGCTCCAAGATCAATGCCTCGTACTCGGCATGCTCTTCTGTGATCGCCTTCGCGTCTTCATTAGCGAACTTGAGCTTCTCCTCTAACTCGACAAAGCGAGTGTACAGCTCGTCATACTTAGTCTACTGATCTAAAAATTTGATCTCGGCTTCCTCCTTAGTATGACGAGCTATCCCTTGCCAGTACATCACCTCGCCTTGTTTCTTGTCGACGAGGTCACGTAAGTGCTGAAGATCAGCTGACTCGGGAAAAGTAGTGCCAGTCTAATAAAGTGCAAGAAAAGGAACACATTCAGATACTGAAGAAAAAAGCTCGGGTCGACACCCTAAATGTGCCGAGGTACAGTAAGCCCTATATATATATATATATATATATATATATATACACACACACACACATACATATACACACACATATATACACACACACACACACACACACACACCCATATATATATATACATACAATTAGGAGCCGACCTCAGCTCCGTCGGCCCCAGGACCTCCCCCTCCTTGAAGGTAGCCGATCTCCATCAGGGTCTTCTCCAGCCCGACGTCGTGGTTGACGCTGCAGCCCCACACCGCCTCGGCAGTCAGGAATGCACTGCCTTGGCAGTCAGGAGGGTGGGGGTGGAAACCAAGGCCTTCACCATAGGGAATTTCGGAATTCCCTGGGTGAGGACCCTCGCATACTCCCGCATGACGTCATCGGGAGAGGTGTCTTTGTGGCCTTACTTGGCCAAATCATGCGTGGGAAACTCCCCCGCCACCTCCTCCAACTTGGGGGAGACAGCAGAGGAGTTAACCACCTCGGCCAAATCGGCAGCCAACTCGCCGAACTGGCTGGAGAAGAAGACCTTCACCAAGAAGGCCTCTAACATCTCTCCCTGGGACGCCGCAGCTTCGGCCTCTTGGCCAAGGATGGCGGCTAGTTCGGCCCGCAGTGTTTCCACCTCGATCTTCGACCGCTCCAGGGCCACCTCCCGACACCTGACCTCAGCCTCCCACCGGGCCACCTCGACCGACCAGGCGGACTTAGTCTCCGCCTCCCTCTCCACGGCCCCCCTCGCAAGGGCCTCGACCTCCCTCGCCTAAGAAGCCAGCCTAGCACCGGCCTCCTCAAGGGCTTTGATCGGCCCCACCAGCAAGGACACCACCTCCAAGGCCTTGATCGGCCCTGCAAGCCCGGCCACCACCTGTATGCACAAATCAATCTTTGCCTTTAATGCTACACAAGTATTACCTCGGATAGTGGTCGGGAAAGAGTAGTAGACACCATGGTCTCCACGTCAATAGGGACCGTGGAGAGAGGAAGCTTTACCGGATTCTTCTTCCGGGCATCAGCCCCGGTAGGCTTCCCAGACTTGGCCTTCGGGGAAGAGAGGAGAACGTCCACCTTTGGGACAGACGTCGCCTCGGACTTCTCCGTCCTTGGCCTATTCCCGGATGTCTTCTCGGCGAACTTGCTCACTGCCAAGCGAAAGAGTTAGTACCCACTAACAACAAAATAAAGCAACAAGGAAGAAGAATCCTCACTCGCCGAAGGAGCCCTCGAAGTACGAGGGTTGAACGGACTCAAGCCCGCTTGTACAAGGTCAAGTTTCTCGTACTCGCCCTCGACGATCTTCCTCTTCACTAGAGGATTGACGAGGGCATCGAGGGACTTATCCACACTTGGCGAAGTGAGGGAACCCTACCCAGGGGTATTCCCCAACCCCATCCACCTTGCAGAAGAATTTTTTTTTGTGCCAATTCGGCACCTTGGACCTCGCTTCGACTTTGAAGTCGGTACGAGGATGGAGATAAAACCAACCCTTACTAACCTTGGGTTGGTAGAGCCTAAGTAACACACCAAGTGAGAGAGTCACCCCGGTTCGGTGCGCCTCGAAACCCACACCTACTAGTTGCCGAATGACATTCGACGACAACTACCCTAACGGCAGTCCAAAAAATTGAAGAAATTCCGCAAGAGCGGAATACAAAGGGAATCTCAACCCATTACGAATGTAATCTTCGTACATGGTAAAAAACCCGATCGGGGGCGAACAAGCCTTATCCTCCGATCGGAAGATTAACACAATGGATTTCTCCGGAAACAAAAAGTCCTTGGCCAAGGCCCGGACGGACAAATAGGCGGTTTCTACTACCAACCCCGACGTAGATGAGACAGGAAAACAGGCGCTATAATCTACAGATAAAGCTCCCCGACTACAAACCCTTTTACTTTTACGAAATCAGAAAAGGTGGTAGAAGAAGAAGAAGAAGAGCAGGCCATAACTTACTTGCGGTCGGACACAGCAGAGAGTTGATCGAAAGGATCTTGGGGAAATAGGCAATCACCACTACTCAGAGAATTCTAGAGCCTATTGTGGAAGACAAGTGCAAATGAGAAGAATTTTTGGAAAAGAAGGGTTTAGCATATTATATACGACTCAAACAATCCCCTCAACCGTCGCCCTTTCGACATTCCGCAGCTTTATCGGGATACGGAACGTCGCATTAAATGCACCTGACAAGGCGTGCATTCAGCTTTGACAACTCTTCACCTTCCCCGCCTCGGTACATAAGTTACCTCGTCCCTACGAGGAGGAGGTAACGTACCTCGTATCTCAAACACCTCGGTACATAAGTTACCTCGTCCTTACGAGGAGGGGGTAACGTATCTCGTATCTTAAACACCTCGGTACATAAGTTACCTCGTTCTTACAAGGAGGGGTAACGTACGTTTATTCGTATACCGAAGACCTCGATACATAAGTACATCGTCGTCTTAAGGAGGGGGTACTATTTTCACCTCGTCCTCTTAAGGGGGTACTATTTTCACCCCATCCTCTTAAGGAGGGGTACTCTTTTTACCTCGTCCTCTTAAGGGGTACTATTTTTACCTCGTCCTCTTAAGGAGGGGGTACTCTTTTTACCTTGTCCCCTTAAAGAAGGGGTACTCTTTTACCTCATCCTCTATCTATCCTCGTACCCTACCCATACTTTTGGGGGCTCTGATGGGATACGGCCCAACCACCTTGGCCTCGGCCCAATCTCAGACCCAATAAAGATGGGCCTCCACCGAGATGACCTCGGCCCATGAAGTTCGGCCAAGCTCGACAAGACTTCAAACAAGGTTAGGATTGCTCGGAAGATCAACGATATCTAAAAGATCAAAGTTATCCACAATATCAAGATTAATCCAAGGAGATAAACCCAAATGAAAGGATAAGGCCGATCCTAATTAGTGTAGTAGGATTAGACTCCTTAAACATGTAAAACTCTATACTTATAAATAGGGGGTAGCATAGATGAAAGGCATATACACTCTTGTAATCACAAAGATAATACACGATATTTCTTCCTCTTCGTGGACGTAGATCTAAACCCAATGATCGAAGACGTAATTCTTGTCTTCTTTTTATTTTCTTGTTCAATCTTTCTCTCTCTCAAAACCGAGATCTATCAACTACTACTACTTTTTTTGGGGTACAGCATGTACCCTATTGTACCGGGCTGGAGTCGCTAGTGATTATATACATATTTAAGTATGGCGCTGTATACGTTAAGCATAGTTTGCATATGCACACACATAATTATTATTATGATAATAAGTTTTAGAGTGAGAAATAAGAATATATGTGAAACTTTGATCTTAGTATAATCCACTACTCCGTACTATTGAAGTAAACGTAGTTTCAATACACAATAAACATGGTGATACTCATGCATCAAATTATATAAAAAAAAGACAAACATCATGATTAAAAAAAATAACTACTCTTTCTCTGAAGGTAATTTCCACTCCATCTATCCCTAGATGAACAGATTTTACTTTGGTACAATTAATAAAGCAAGAAGAATTATATTTGATTTGATTTTAATTTATATTCAAGTTGGATCTTGATACAGTGTAATTATTATGAGAAACTGATTTGGGCTGAAAACATTTTTAAGCAGGGCTGAAAAACAGCTGCGGATTTTCAGATAAAAAATTAAATGGGCTAAAATATTGTTGAATTATCAGAAAAAGATGGGGGATTTTAAACATAGTCCCTTGTCTCTCTCACCCATAGCCCCCAAATAAAATTAGTAATAAAATTAATTATAGATGTATAATTATGCCGTTATCCAAAAAACGATCAAGACTTTAACCAGAACACTATATATGTATAGCCCCTTTGACGAACGCACGTTTCAAGAGATGGAGGGAGAACAAACTTATGATATGAAGAAGAATAATCATGCTCGGAAACAAACAGATCGGTTTGATTCTCGTCAAAATCCCCTCGATTTTATTTTTAATAAATTAATTTATTTTCACAAATCAACTCAATCGGAAGATCAAAATCCTCCCGATTTTGCTTACAAAACTCATAAGGATTCCGTTGCATGTTCTTCAAGGGTTTATAATCGTATAAAAATAATAATCCTAGCGTTGTGATTAAAAGCGATATCTGATATTAGTATAATTATTATTTTTATATATAAATCCAGGCATATGATTAAAACCGACGCCTAATCTTTCTTTTAAAAAAAAAAAAAAAAAGAGTTTCAAAAACCGACACCCTGATTAAATGACTATATATCCACCCCTGCCCTTCAAAAACAAGAACCGTTCTTGTAATGTGTAATAAATCCATTAATCTAACAATTGTTCTTAAAGTAATTTCATGAAAACAATAATGGAACAAATGGTAGATTTAACAAGTAATCCAAGTACCCTTATGTTTCACTCCAATTGTTCCTATTGTTGGAATTTCGGTTTATCCAAAATAATTAATAATTAATATTTAATTTATTTAATAAATTAAATATTATATTATTGTTCTACTCTCGG
>JAOWBJ010159839.1:0-11955 GCA_028566335.1 Monarda citriodora | reverse complement strand
CTCAATATACAAAATGGTTTATAGGATTGTATGAAAGACAAGTTTTCATGAGTTGTAAGAAACTTCTTGAATGATCTCTTGAGTAATGCTTGATTCCTTTGTAAACATTTGTAGGAAATCCGAGAGTCACTCCCGAGGTCACTAGGGACGTGTGCTTACTGGCTAGAATGATGGCTGCTAACTTATACTATTCGCAGATAGAGGACCTCATGTTTGAGGTGTATGCTTACTATAATTACAGAAGTTGTTCATTAAAAATCTAGAATCTTTGGTTAATTTGATGAGGTAAGCCTCGGAACGATTTTCGAATGCTTTTCATCTGACTGTGCAACTCTTTCTTCAGTTGTCCATGTGGCGTTGCAATGATGAGGTTCGTGCACGAGCTGATGAACTCCTCAGATCTTCAAAGAGAGATGATGCCAAACATTACATAGGTAGCCTTCCAAACTGCATGAATGATTTCATAGTTTTTTTTTTTCTTACTGAAAGCATTTCCTCCGTATTGAAGACTGCACTGCCAGCATTAGCATTATATTCTTGTAAATATTTACACTATTTAGCATTAAATGCCATTGTATTCCTTTTTTGTGCAGAGTTCTGGAAAACAATCCCTCCAAGCGAGCCCTACCGTGTCATTCTTGGTGATGTGAGGGATAAGCTGTATCAGACACGCGAGCGCTCCCGTCACTTGTTAGCTCAAGGAACGTCTGAGATCCCAGAAGAGGCAACTTACACCAACATCGACGAGGTATTTTTCTTAAAAGAAAATCTCGATTTAAATGCTGGATTGCGAAGTACTAAGCGTGTGTGAGCTTGCTTCATTCATTTACAGTTCTCTATTGTTGCCTAATTTTCAAATAAAAAGCAGACGTTTGTATTCTATATCATCTAAAATTTAAGTACATTGATAAACTTTGTAATATTGTTACATTATGCAGTTCTTGGAGCCACTCGAACTCTGTTACAGATCTCTCTGTGCTAGTGGGGATCGACCAATCGCTGATGGTAGCCTTCTTGATTTCCTAAGGCAAGTTTCGACTTTCGGCCTCTCACTTGTGAAACTCGACATTAGGCAAGAATCAGAAAGGCACACTGATGTCCTTGACGCCATCACCCAGCACTTGGAGATTGGTTCATATCGTGACTGGTCTGAAGAACGCCGCCAAGAATGGTTGCTGTCTGAACTCAGCAGCAAACGTCCTCTCTTCGGCCCCGATCTACCCAAAACAGAAGAAGTTGCAGATGTTCTAGACACGCTGCATGTTTTAGCTGAACTCCCATCTGACTGCTTCGGTGCCTACATTATCTCGATGGCCACCTCACCCTCCGATGTCCTGGCAGTCGAGCTTTTACAGCGCGAGTGCCATGTGAAGCATCCTCTCAGAGTCGTCCCACTTTTTGAAAAGCTCGACGATCTCGAAGCAGCACCGGCTGCCGTCGCTCGTCTCTTCTCGATCGATTGGTACAAGAACCGAATCAACGGCAAGCAAGAGGTTATGATCGGGTACTCGGACTCCGGTAAAGATGCTGGCCGTTTCTCGGCTGCCTGGCAGCTGTACAAGGCTCAGGAGGAGCTCGTCGAAGTCGCGAAGAAATACGGCGTGAAGCTGACGATGTTCCACGGCAGAGGTGGGACCGTGGGGAGAGGAGGCGGCCCAACTCATCTTGCCATACTGTCTCAACCTCCAGACACGATCAATGGATCTCTTCGTGTCACAGTTCAAGGAGAAGTCATCGAGCAATCGTTCGGTGAGGAGCACTTGTGCTTCAGAACTCTTCAGCGTTTCACTGCCGCTACTCTTGAACACAGTATGCGGCCACCGGTGTCACCCAAGCCGGAATGGCGGGCGCTTCTCGATGCTATCGCTGTCATTGCTACTGAGAAGTACAGGTCGATAGTCTTTCAAGAGCCTCGTTTTGTTGAGTACTTTCGCTCGGTAAGTATCTACAAACTCTAAGATTGATTTAACTTATGCTTATACGAGTTCAATGATGGACTTTTAAGGATTCATTACAGGCGACACCGGAGCTAGAGTACGGTCGAATGAACATTGGTAGCCGTCCGTCAAAGAGGAAACCTAGTGGAGGGATAGAATCACTGAGAGCTATTCCTTGGATCTTTGCGTGGACTCAGACCAGATTCCATCTCCCAGTTTGGCTTGGGTTCGGTGCAGGATTCAAACACGCTATAGAGAAGGATATACGAAACCTCAAAATGCTGCAAGAAATGTACAACCAATGGCCCTTCTTTAGAGTCACGATCGACTTAGTTGAAATGGTGTTTGCGAAAGGAGACCCTGGCATTGCCTCCTTGTATGACAAGCTACTCGTTTCTGAAGAGCTGTGGTCGTTTGGTGACCGTTTGAGGTCTGACTACGAGCAAACAAAGACTCTTCTCCTCCAGGTAATTAATCTATAAATCAATAATTCATTGTTGCTATCAAGATGGAAAATGCTGAAGCACTTTTCTTTTCATGATTTGTTGAGTAGATTGCTGGGCACAAGGATCTTCTGGAAGGAGACTTGCACTTGAAGCAACGGCTTCGTCTCCGTGATTCCTACATCACGACATTGAACGTGGCTCAGGCTTATACACTGAAACGAATCCGGGACCCGAACTACCATGTGACGCTGCGGCCTCATATTTCGAAGGAGTACATGGAATCGAAACCTGCTGATGAACTGGTGAAGTTGAATCCCACGAGTGATTACGCTCCGGGGCTCGAAGATACTCTCATCTTGACCATGAAGGGTATCGCTGCTGGACTCCAGAACACCGGTTAGGTATTTATGCCACGTCTTCTTCTTCTTCCTTCTTCTTCTTCTTCTTCCGTGTCTTCCCTTTTTTTTACCCCATCGGAGACGTTTCAATCAGACGGCCGCCATCTGATCATCACAGTGCTGAGTGATCGCGTTTGCACTTTTTAACGTTGACGGGTTGTAATAACAGAGATTGAATGGCGACTCAATATATCATTCGATCTGTTTCCCTTTTCGTGTTCTTGAGTAATCTGTATTTTTAAGTTGCTCTTCATCAGATACTATGTATCTGTAGTTTTTCTATTTCAATAAAAGAACACTACTTATTTAGTGTTCCTTTCCTTTCATTGTAATGTTATGGTTCGTGTACAACTGTGAATCAGTGACATTTTATCAATGACTACGATTTGGAGTCTTTCTCTATCTCTCTCCGTGTCTAATTCACATTGCGTAAAACTAAAATTGATCATAGCCACCAAAACATAGGGTGTGGAACACAAAAAGGCAAATAATTTGAAGGCAAAAATTTGTACGTGGTAGGTCACATGGTATATTCATATCAAAGTGCTAATCTTATTGAATAAAAGTGTCAATCTTATGAATAAAAGTATCAATTTTATTGAATAAAAATGCCAATGTAAATCCGGTCAGGATGACTGGCCTCACTCAATTTGAACTCATTAGCATTGTACATTTACGTCATCTCATATGGTTAGGAATGACAATCGGGTACCCGAACGCGGATTGTAGCTATCCATACACATATCTGCGAACGAAAGCCATATTCATACCCGTACATGCTACTTACCACGGGTATAATCTGCTACCCATACCCACCTGCGGATACCCACCAACCTGTCGGGTATCAACGAACCCACAAATCATAATTAAATTTAATATCCAAATTTAACAAAAATCAAATATACAAATATTAATCGACTTTCATTATCAAATAAGCTTAAAATAAAATTCAATTTCAAATTTTAAATCTAAATAAAAACACGTCATTTCAACGCAACGCTTGAATAAGAACAATTTTCCTTTAACTCTTATTCTATATCTTCAAGACATGTCCAAAATCTTTTATTATTTCATTGACCTATAGAAATTTTAATTTTTAACTTGAGCTGCGTTTAACCTACATGCATAAATTTGACTAAAAATCAGCATGCCCTTCATTCTTAAAAATTCCAATAAACCTCCATTTTGAAACTATTCAAATCATTTGTTGATTTTGTTTTTTTTTAAATGGTTGATTCTTAATTCTATATAGCGATGGATGTGTTCAAAATATGCTTTTGTCAAATAAATTTTAAAATAAAATAAAATAATTTGAGAAAGAAGTAAACACAACCCAATCAAGCAAAAAAATCAGGATTCTATCACCTATGTCTTTATTTTGCGGACAAAATCGAAAAATAATGACAAAACGGTCGCATATTAGTGCATTACATAAGGAGTTATGATTAAATTATATGCAAATTCTATGCGGCTAGCATTTTTTTTAAAATTATTAATTATTAGCTCCTATTGAAAATAAATATTTATCAATATTCTTTTTGTTTAATTATTAACTTTCATTTAAAAAATATTTATTAATTTAAATTAATTAATAATACTACATCTATCTCATATTACTTGACTACCTTTGACTAGATGCGGAAACTAATAAAGGGGATAATATGTGGTTGTAATTAATTCTAAGGAGAGAAAGTTAACTGTGACCAAATATTTTTTACCCAATTTAGAAAGTGGACAAATAATATGAGATGTACTAGAAAGGAAATGTAGACAAGTATCATGAGACAGAGGTAGTATAACGCTAGTTCACGATTAATATCAGCGAGTATTAATTTGAACAAGTATTTGTGCGGGTATACGAGTTTTGTAGGTATGGATAGTAACTATCCATACACATACCCACGAACAAAATATATAATAAATCGCAACCATACATGTATCCACGGATGCCTAATACAAGTCAAACCCTCACCTACGCGGATCGAATATCTTTGAGTATCGGGTATCCGGGGGTACATTGCCGACGTCGTCCTCTAGCCTCCGAACATCGGCTCCCAACAGTCGAAGCTTCGTCTCCAAATCCTCGTAACCTCTGTCGATGTAGTGCATTCTGCTAACCTGAGTAACTCCCTCTGCAGCCAGGCCGGCTAACACCAATGATATCCCCCCTCTCAAGTCGTCTGCACCAACTTGTGCACCGGATAGTTTACTGCAAAACGTCGAAGCAGAGCGAATATGAGGTTGAATCTGCAAAGGCGTCTCAAGAGCGTACAAAGACCTTTTACCTTCCTTTCTCTTTCCCATAAATGAATGCAGTATTTCCATGGGCGTGAATCTTAGCTCCAAGCTTTTGTAAATCTTTCACTACAAAAAGAGGCAAACAATGTCATAAAATCTAATCGAACATACAGCAACGAAGCATTGTACCATGAGTGAAGCGGTTTTCAAAGACGGTTTCTTCCACAATGCTTAGACCATCACAGGTAGACAGAAATGCCATTGCTAGAGGCTGGAGATCGGTAGGGAATCCGGGGTACGGAAGAGTTTTGACATCAAAACCGCGTAAATCCTCTCTACTGCTCCGAGGGATGGCGGAGATCTGGTATATATGCCAAGAACAGGACTAATCGGATCCATCTTCCTAATTTATAAAGCGTGGGAATGGAGGTATAAACTACAATGTATGTACCTCCAACTTATCATTCTCATGTGTGATTTCGCATCCGGCTCCCGATAGCTTATCGATCAAGCTCGATAAGCAGGCAGGATCGACAGGCGAGAGGGAGATAGTCGAACGAGTGATTGCAGCAACAAGCATGAAAGTGCCTGCTTCGATTCGATCTGACATGATTGCGTGTTCGGCACCAAACAATCGACTTTTCCCATGAATGCATATCTCGTCTGTTCCCACGCCTTCCACATTTGCCCCCGTTTTCGCAAGGAAGCAAGCGAGATCACTTATTTCCGGTTCCTGCCCAGAGCAATGTTTTAAAAAAACGAAATTGGAAACCGATACGTTTTCCTCCAGCATTAAGAATCGATTCGAATAGAGGCGTAGGCCTTAAATGAAAAAAATAATTTCATAGCTAAATAGATTGAAAACAATACTAAATTCTAAACATAATATTAACTAATTTCAGTACCACAAATTCAATATTGGAGTTATGTCAAACCGGTACTGGAGTTGCAACTCGTAAAAGGAAGAGGAAGAAATACTATTTTTCAAATTATTCTGATTTAGGGTTGAATTAGGGTAGTATCTTTCAAACTCATAACCTATCTGGTGTTAATTATAAAACACAAATAAAATTAATTTCAATTAAATTAAAAATATATATAACTTCGCATATGATTCTTACGCCTTGACCTGCTCATCAATTAACTGAGGCGCCACCTCTGATGTGATTTTTTATAATTTGGAATTGAGACCACCTCATAACGCAGGTTTCATAGTAATATTTTCAAACATTGGCCACAGAGTACGCACACACTGAAAGGAATTTGAAATCAATAGAAACCTCGGAAAATCAGTGAGTTTATCCGTATACTCCCTCCATCAACCATCTATAAGTAAAAACTTTGTAGGTACGGTCAACTACCTAAAAAGGAAGGTTTCCAATGATGGAATGTCTAAATAAGGAAAGAGTACCCGAGCAACGTTGGAGAGCAATGTCCTTCCTTCAGCCATGGCCGCCGCCATCATTAGGGTTTGAGTTGCTCCGACGCTAGGATAATCAAGCCGAAATCTCCCTCCAACCAAGCCTCTTCCATTCGCAACACGTGCTTCGATTTGGTTGTCGCTGAATCCATAAATTTATTCCATGTTTGGATTTATTGATAATCCAGATTAGATGCAAAATGCAATAATAAATAAAATAAAGAAAACCTCAGCTCAACAACGGCGCCGAGCTGCCGCAGTCCACGGACGTAAATATCGACTGGGCGGGCCCCGATGTCGCAGCCGCCGGGAAGGGCGACGACGGCCCGGCCGAACCGGGCCAGGAGCGGTCCGAGGACGAAAAAGCCGCCTCGAATCCGGGACATGAGGGCGGCGTCGGGCTCCACGGATCCAACGTGGTCGGAGTTCACCACCACCACATTGCCGGAAAACTCGACTTGGGCTCCCAAGGAAGTTAAAATAGAGGCCATAGTTCTGGTATCGGATAGATTGGGCACATTGTTGAGCTTAGAAGAACCCGAGCAGCAGAGGGTGGCTGCAAGAATCGACAGAGCTGCGTTCTTGGAGCCGCTTATGGATACATGGCCGGAGAGCTTGTTCCCGCCGGTTATGACGAGTTTGGCGCCGGCGCCGGCAATGACAGCCGAATTCCGAGACAAGGTGGCTTGCGTGTTTGGGTGGAAAGGAGTTGTTGAGATAAGAGGAAGATGCCGGTATTGGTATGGGCATGGGTATGGAGTTGGATAGATATTGGCAGCCATTTTTGTGTAGAAATGTTTTGATCGGCAGCCAAGAGTAAGTCGGTCATATTTTATTTATTACTATACCAAAATCCATACGAAGGCTCGACAATAGTACTGCATTTGTATCCTCTCGGATTGCCAAGCGTCAAACGTGTTTAATGCACACGGGCAATAATGCAGTGGGACCCAAATCTATTAAATATCGACCAATAAGGTTTTCTATCCATTTTTAATTTGTACGTGTAAAAAATACTCATTTTAAATTTGTATATGTAAAAATTATTTATTTCAATAATATATTGTTAAATGTCAAAATCACTTATGTAGCTTTTGCAGAATTCAATTTCTTTTCCTTTTGTTTTTTTTCGCTCAATTATGAGCTGTTTTATTTTTCTTTTGGTTTTTTTTCCTTTAATAATTAATAGCTGTTTTTTAATTTATTTACGTTTTTTTTCCTAGATCACGTGAATGTTTTTTGTGGTGAAAATTTCACCTAACAAAATTAAATTTCACCTACAAAATTCATTTCACGGACTAAACAGTGAAAATAATAATTGTATCCCAACAAATTTGACTGCTTTATAAAATTTATTTCTCACATTTCGCAGTAGGTAGGGCATTATGTTCTTTAAAAAACAGATACAACTTCATCTAGAGAGCATTTCTTCACTTTTCATTACCATTTCTTCATTTCTCACGATCAAACATATCTTAGTAGCCGCAAGCCGAGAGATAAAAGAAGTCGAAATTATACATTTTAAGGTACATTATGAATCTATTTATACGATTTATTGTTTGGGTTTTACATGCTTAATGTTATATTGATTATCAGGTGTAATAGAATAATTAAAGTATAATTTTACAGTTTAAATCATTTTTAATTTTGATGTTGGTAAGAAATAAATTTTAAAATCGAAAATGAAATTTACGGTTAAAATAGGATTTCAACCGTGAGCTCACGGTAAAAATGGCATGGAAACCGTGAGCTCACGGTATAAATGGGCCACCATACCGTGAGCAGCCTTTTTTTTATTTTTTAATTTATATACTTTTCACGGTAAAAATTTTATTTAACCGTGTGTTCACGGTGTAAATTATATTTTACCGTGAACGTTATATTTTTAACTAAATAATTTGTAGATTATGGTTTTAATTGGCGAATAATATTTTAATTAATTATGACTTAAATTTATGAAAATATCTTACATTCTTGTAAACGTAAATTATGGAGGAAACTGGGCCGATTTTGTGTACGAGGGTGGTAGGACATGAATATCATCTTGCGAATAGATCGAATCGATATGTACAACTTGAGATTCCAAATTGCGAGCAGCTGCAGTTTTTCGGGCGACGATTTCGATATCTGCTATTTGAAGAGGGCACGGTCCGGACGTCTATATGTATCACCGTTGGAGACAGACGAAGAAGTCGTGCGCTTGTGCACTACCGAACAGTATCCAAAAGTATATATATCATCGAACAACACGACGGCTTCGTCTTCTCAGTTTCCCGGCGCAGGAGCCGGCCCGTCATCTTCATATGTTCCTACGTTGGAGCAGCCTTACCAACAGCCGTGCAACAGCCTTACCAGCAGCCGTACTAGTACGGTGGATCATTCGACTTCGGCTACCAGGGCAATGATTGACATACAATTCTCGAACATATTGCCACGGAGGCCCCTGTAACTACTGCTCGGGAAAATTTGATCCCAGATCTCAACTGTATGGCTGAGGAAGAGGATGGAGGCGAGCATAACGTGCATACTGAGGTGCAGAATGCATTGATTACAACAGAAGTCGAATACGACGACGATGACCCAGATTACAACGTTGAAGAAGATGCGGAAGCGGAAGATGGCGATAGCGACAGACCCGGAGACAATTCGACAAGGCGGCTGAATAGGGCTTTGTTTGCCGATTTCGTAGCTTGGATACTTGAGGAGGGCGGGATGGCAATGCTGTTGCGATTTATGTGTCCAGGTGCGCACGATAATGATGTTGAGGAGGATATCGATACGAGGCCCTTGCAGAATTGAATAGTCCTCATGGTCCCTGTCCAACCTCTAGACTCAGTAGTATATGAGAGTGACCTTAATCTCATAGTTGAAGGGCTTGCGAAGGACGCATTTTACAATTTGAAGGCCGACCCCACGATTGCAGTCGGACTGTGGAATATGGAGCATAATGCGTAAACAAAGGTATAAAGGTCGGACACGACACGACTGTATTTGGCATGCAAATCTGGGAAAGAATGCCCCTTTCAGTAGACGCCCAGGCCAGTGGAGGAGGCCAATATTTAGTGACCAAGTTTCGTGGCGAGCACACGTGCAACCGAAAAATAACGGGTTTGAGGCGAAGGAAGGTCCGTTCTATGGTCATTGGGGCGTACTTTGATAAGCATATTCTACGTGACCAGAAAATCGTTCGGCCGAAGGTGATAATGAACGAGCTCCGGGAATTTTATGGCGTTGACGTGAAGTACGATGTGAGCTTGAGAGGCCGAAACTGCGCCATTCAGATGATTTATGACCAATACGACGATTCATTCAAGATGCTGTTGGGTTACCTCGAAATGCTGAAGAAGACAAATCCGGGTACGATCACACAGCTCGAAATCGGGGACGACGTCCGGTTCAAACAAGTTTTTATTGCTATTGACGCAGCTCGAGCTTCATACCCAGTCACCATGAGGCCAGTTATTATAGTCGACGGTACGAAACTGAAGGGGAAGAACAATAGAATATTGTTCGTTGCAATGGCAAAGGACGACAATGACCAGTTGTACCCGTTGGCTTATAGAATATGGCCTATCGAAAACCACCGGTGCTGGACCTTCTTCACGCGAGGACTTAAAAGATCCTTTGGGTCATTGGCGGGCACGATGATTGTCTCGGATCAGCATATATCCATCATACATGCCGTCAGCGTTGTATTTCTCGATACCTACCACGGCTTGGGTTATTTTCACATGAGCAAGAACTTGTCAAACTATGGTAAGAAAGTTGGCGCGATGTTTCTACGAGCTGCGCTCACGTATGATCCTTCGGAATGGAACGATCATATGACTCAAATTCGCGATGAGAATCCCAACGCTCATGAAAGATTGATGGAAATCGGACCTGCCAAGTGGGCCCAATCGATGTGCCTAGCTCCCCGGTTTAGCAATATGACGTCTAACGCTGCAGAGTCTTTCAACAATTGCCTCCTATGGGCTAGACATCTACCCATATGCGCTTGTCTCGATGTGGTGCGGCTTGTGATCGAACAATGGTTTGGTCAGCGGCGTTTAGAATCCCAGCAGGACACTCACCCAATAACGCGGGATGCCAGGAAAATTATTGCTGATCAGATAGAGCACTCGGGCAGATACAGGGTGACGCAGATATCTCAAGCCCAATTCAATGTTCGTACATCCCAAAAGACGCTTGTTGTGAATCTGCAACGACATGAGTGTGAATGTCTGCGTTGGCAGAAAGACTATCTGCCTTGTGCACACGCAGTCGCGTCAATCATGTAAGTATCCCTTCAAGTTATCATTGCTTAATGTACCATGTGATTTAAATTATATCGTATTGTATGATGATCACATGTATCAAGGGGAGGAAGTATCGTCGTACATTTCGCGCTACTACTAGCAGGCTACGCTTCGCAGATCTTACGAGCTCTCAATTTTTCCCGTGCCTCACAAATCTACTTGGCTGAAGGAGCTCCAGCATTCAGAAGTGTCGCCCCCTTAAGATTTCGTCTACCGGGGATGCCCCGAGAAAGAAGACGTAGAGGGAGAGGGGAAGCACGCCTACGGGCAAGCCATGGTAGTCGAAGATGCGAACATTGTGAGCAAACAGGTCACGTTTCCGCAATGTGTTACTTGTGGTTGGAATGAATTAACTTCTGGATTTTTTATAATTTTTTAAACATTTTTATTATTTTAATTTTGATTATTTATTTCAAAACTTTAATTTTGAATATTTATAATTAATATTATGAATTAAAATCATTAAAGTTTAATAAAAAATAAATTAAAATTGGAATGACAAACAATAAAAAATAATTAAATAAATAAAAGTGAGCTCACAGTTAAAATAGGTGAATACACCGTGAGGTCACGGTATACGCACCTATTTTACCGTGAAATAAGTAATATATTAAAATAAGTAATATATTAAATAACCGTGAACTCACGGTTAAAACTGAAGTTCAACCGTGTTAAATTGAAGTTTAAACCGTGAGCTCACGGTTGAACTTCAGTTTTAACCGTGAGTTCACGGTTATTTATTTATTTAATATTTTAGGTTTCATGGTAAAATAGGTATTTAAACCGTGAGCTCACGGTTAAAATACCTATTTTACCGTGAAACCTGCAATCGTGAGGTGTTTCACGGTATAATTTACTTATAGCCATGATCTACTATACCGTGAACAATCAGATTAGGAGGAAATTAAGGACGTTAATATGTTTTTAAATGGATTTATATTTTATATAATTATTTTTTAGGGTATGTATGGATATATTATCCAAACTAATGAGTAATTATTCACTAATTACTCATTTATCATTAATTATAACAAAGTGTTATTGTATGTCCACTTAGTCACTAACATCACTAGTTGATTACTACTACACGTGTTTGTAATGTTGAGTATGATTATTGTTTGTCATTCCAATTTTAAATTTATTTTTTATTAAACTTTAATGATTTTAATTCATAATATTAATTATAAATATTCGAAATTAAAGTTGTGCAATAAATAA
>JAOWBJ010159731.1:0-11960 GCA_028566335.1 Monarda citriodora | reverse complement strand
TTTATAAGCATTTGTGGAGTGTTTGACAAAAAAAGATGATTTAGAGCTTATAAGCACCCAAAAAATAAGCAGCTAAACCTTAGTTTATTTGTACTTATTTGTGCTTATAAACTCAATTATTCAAATACTCCCACAAGTTATAAGATACTTAAAATTTATAACTTATAAACTTTTTAAACAACTTATAAACATTTTGTACTTATAAGCACTTGAAAATAAATTTAGCCAAACACCTTATTAATGAAAAATTAAAGCACTTTTTTTTGGTGTGGGAATCGGAAGTCACAAAATTGCATAACCCCCAATTTATTCTTCATAATAGCCTCCATAATTGAAAATAATAAATAATATCAACGGATGTAACCTCCGAATTTAATTCTCAGCAAATATTCATGTAACGTTATAGGCTTATAGCCAATTTTATCTATTTTCTTATCCTGAAAAATTATCCACTTTCTATCTTCTGCAGATCGACTTAAAATAGTTTGATGGGCCTACTTATTAGTTCGAAGTCCAAGTCGATACAGTAATATTAAAAAAATACATTTTTAATACAATTTTTTTTCACTCATTTCTTTAACAAAGTACTGTAATGAATCAAAAATATTCTAGATATATACTCCCAGAGTGACCAAATGTGGGTTGACCAAATGTGGGTTCGAATACGAAATTGTATCCCTATTTGGCAGGTACAATTTTATTAATCAGGATCTATATCCTATCCGTTATATAGGCGGATACAATTCCACTAATCTAGATCTATATCCTATCCGTCATATAAGTGGATACGAGTACGATTTTGAGTAAGACAAGCAACACGGCGGGTTTTATATATATTATTTTTAATATTATTATATATATTATTTTTAATATTATTAATCATTTTAAATTTGATTAATCGTAGATCGAATTATTTGCAATATTTTTTTTATTTTTTTTAAAGAATTTCAATAATCTAAATCTAAACTAAACATGTAAATACTAAATCATTGGATATCTAGTGATTAAAGTTTTTAATCTACAAGAGTCGAGCAACGTAAACACATATTTGATGATAATATAATGAAAAACGATAAAGTAAAAAAAGTGCACATTTACTGAAAATTAAGAAATAAAAATATATATTTTTTAGATAAAATTACCAAAATGGCGAGTCAGCGGGTCGGCGAGTACATGAACTGGGATAGCGGTTCCAATTTTTAGTATTTGTATCCGAATCGTCGCCTGATGGGATACGGCCCAAACCCCCCAAGCCCAATGGACAAAAGCCCATTTAGCTTCGGCCCATCTACGGCTTGGGGAGTTGGGCCCAAGTAATCTCCGCTCCGGCCACAAGTACCGACCAGAGCTTCGGCTGTCTAGTCCAAGCAAGCAAGTAACGGACACAGGACAAAGCCAGTGACTACCAAAGCACCAACCAACCCGGACAACATAAAAGGCTCCGTAGAAGACACTTCGTCATAACTAGAACCTCTCCTATGACGAAGAGGCTTCCGCTATAGGCCTCTCCTATGACGAAGAGGCTTCGGCATAACCGAATCTCACTATGGTATTGATACAGTATTGATACTTAGCATATTTTGGAGTATTCTCATCCGGCACAACGATGTGGGTGACGTGTCAGCCCACGTTCTCCACACCATGTCGCTCACCCACGATCTCCATGTCGCTCCCAACCGCTCAGGAGCGGTTAGGGTTCAGTCAGACTGGGCTTATAGGCCCAGCCCAGCTATTTTCTGTGTATAAATAGCACTTCTAGGAGATAGTATTACTCTCGCATTCTTATTCACTGTAACCGAGAAACAACAATAAAGAGCATATAATTCTTTCCCGTGAACGTATATTTACATCAGTAAATCGAACCACGTAAATTTTCGTGTGTCCTTTTATTTTTCCGTTCATTAATTACTTCTCAAAAATCTACACTCAATCAATGACCACATGCAAGTGTTTCCGGAATCTTAATAGCGCCCTGGACGTGAGTAAACAATTTGTCAAAAGAAATCCGAATAAACTAATGAAAAAGATAATGACGATTGTCGCTTAGGCAATTGTGTCCCATTCGGAAATACTACTATATCGGGGTATACGCCTATCGGAGTGGACTTGACAAATATGGAAGTCAGCGTTGACCCTATTATATTGTGTATCAGACTCCTTTAAATTTTAAATCTTTGCCCTAACATCACAATCATACCCTACTTTATCATGAACTCAATCGTTGTATTAATTAAAGTAATTAACACATTTCGTATTCAGTTTCGGTGCGAAGATACATATTTTGTCTCGTCAAATTTATATTTTGACAAAGCAAAACACTTTTAATTTACCCATTGTTCGCCAAGAAGGTAACTATTTGACTTCGTCAAATTTATCTTTTAACGGGGCAACACATCTCTCTTTACCTCGTCTTTGACATGAATGCGACTATTTGACTTTGTCAAATTTATCTTTTAACAGGGCAACATATCTTTCTTTACCTCGTCTTCAACGTGAAGGCGACTATTTGACTTCGTCAGCTTTATCTTTTGACAGGGCAACATATCTTTCTTTACCTCGTCTTCGACGGGAAGGCGCATATTTGACCTCGTCAAATATATTTTTTGACGGGGCAACGCATCTTTCTTTACCTCGTCTTCGATGGGAGGACGGGCACTTGGCTACGTCAAATTTACCTTTTGACGAGGCAATGCATTCTTCTTTACCTCGTCTTCGACATTACAGTACGAATTTGACTTCGTCCCCTTACTTTTGGACGGGGCAACGTACTATTCTTTTACACCACTCCACACTCAGCTAGCCACAAGTCACATCCTCGTTCCTACCACTTTTTGGGGGGATGTGATAGGATATGGCCCAACTACTAGGCCCAAGCAATAGGTCCAATGTAAATGGGCCCTGATATAAAGCTCGGCTGACGAGAGTTCGGCCCAAGCAAGGAAGACTTCTTCGTCAACTACAACTCGAACTCCAACAAGAGGTAGAAGACTCGAATGTATGAAGATAAGCCCAAAAAATCGGATATACACCATAAACACGTACGGAGCTAGATTAGCTCAAAGAGTCCTCATAGGAGTACACTTTGTATCAGGGTCACATACGATGTGAACACCTATTGATAAAGTGATGAGGATCAGCCCACTACGTTACCCCGCCATGCAGCTACGAAGGAGCCCAGCAGCCCAAGCCCATCAAGTTCTCCTAATCCTACAAGACAACAATCGGATCGCATAAGACCAACAAGGGAGAGGAAGATTTCTAGCAAATATATGGATTTTATTCCTTCTTGATGTTTTTCTTTAATATGGATATTTTTTTTAATAGATTAGGTAGAGTCGATCTTTCCGGGTTTTCTTCTTGATTCTTTCCCGGATCGTAAAGTCCGAATCAAGCAAGAGGGATTATATATATTGTAGAATCTCATTAGATCGAGTCGTCGAAATTGTAAGTTAAATGCTTCGTCTCGAATATCAATATTATTCTCTCGTTTGTTTCATGCTTCTGCTTCGTTGTTTATTCAAAGTCGTGCCCTATCATGTTGGTGCTCTTGTTGCCTTCTCTTCCCCAGCTCGTCATCATGTCCGAAACATCCTCCGAAGACAACCCACATGAATACACCCTTTAGGAACTCGGCCAACTACTCTATGAAACAAATTCTCGATTGGCTAGTCAAGATAAGAAATTCATGACTAGCCATTATGATCAGAAGGCCGCCGGACGACAACAAGCTCAAATCAACAAGACCTTCGAAGACCGCCAAGATAAGCTGATACGTGGCCGAAGCTTAAGATCGATCCACCTCGTTTTGATGGCGACAACTTCACACACTGGATAAAGCGCATACAAAAGCTCTACAACCATTCTTTTACTCCTCTGGATGATCACCTATATCTTACGGAGTTTCTCTTGGATGGCGCCGCCGCGGATTGGTTCGTTTATTGGGAGATCAACAATGAGGGACACTCCTGGGATGATTACCTGATTGATATCAAATTACGCTTTGATCTTGACCTCTACGAGGATCACCTCGGCAGCCTTGCCGCCCTCCGCCTGATCGGCTCGTGTATCTTGCGGAGTTCGAAGCCATACTTTTGAAGGTTGGGGATGTGGGAGACTTCACCCTCACCTCATTGTTTATCGCGGGACTCAATCCCTCGCTGGGGGGCGGAACTTCACATTCGTCGTCTGACCTCTCTTAGGGACGCTATGTCTCTTTCTCGCCAGCTCGCCATCTACCGCTCGCCTGCTCCCCCGCCGACTTTCAGCACCTCTTCTCGGCACCAGCCTGCTCCCTTCACCTCGGCTGCTCCCGACAAGCCAAAGTACAGACCTCCTCATCAGCGGCAGCAGGACACCGCTCGACCACCGCCACCACCGCGCACCCATCGCGATGGCCCACCACGTGATTATCCCATCGTGAGGTTTTCTACGGCCGAACGAGCGGAAAAACAGAAGCACGGACTGCCCCGAGAAGTTCTGTAGGCCCGTAGCACTAATAAACACACGTGGGGGGGTGAATACGTGTGTAAGAGGTTTTAGCCTCTTTTCACTTTTTAAAGCGTCTTTTGAAAAACCCCTCTAGCAGTTATAAAATCGCTAAGTACTTAGTTCTAGGGACTACTTCACAAACTCGCTTGGTGAAGTATTCGCTTGAGCAGAGTTCTTACGCGAGCGGAAATTTGGTGAGCGAGTGCTTAAGTTGAGAAAATCTTGCTTTGATAAAACTGTGAATTCGCTTATGTGTGTGTGTGCTTGAATATGCAATAGATAATCAAAAGCGATAAAGAAAGGTAAGGACACGAGCGAGTTTTATAGTGGTTCGGTGACAAACACCTACGTCCACTATTCTTCCAACCTTGGAAGGAATAGACTAACTCACAGATCTTTTGTCCTCTGTGTGGACAAGTACACGGATCTTCGGTCCTCCGGTTGGACAGTTAAGCGACTTTGGTCCCGTTTATGGACAGATACAAGTGTGGTGTAAAAAGACGACGACTCTCTAACTATAAGATAACCCTTTGACAATTTGCTCAAAGGATAAGATAGGGTTATCTTCTCTTAAATGTTCAAGTATAAACTAGAACACCTAAGGTAGAGGAAAACTGCTACTTAGAACAAATGATGTTCTAAGGAACTCAACTAATCTAAGGAACTCAAGTAACAACTCTAAACTCTAAAAGATTGTTTTGAGTTCTTACGAGAGTTGTAAGATTCTACAAGTAAGTAAACACTTAGAAAATTTCGGCAAAATGTATGCTTGTTTGCGCGTGTTGAGTTGTTGAGTTCTGAAGTCTTCAGCAGTATTTATAGGAGACATTCTTGATGTGGCCGTTAGAGAGAGAGAGAGAGATCCGCATCTCAACGCCTCTTTCCTCATACTTCCTCGAAATCTGCATATTCCGTATGGCAGGTTGCAGATTTGTCGCGATTTTGCAGAGTCAAGATTGGTACGATGAATCCTTAATTGATCCTCAGTTGACTTGCAGAGCAGTTGGCCAATCCCGCGCGTCCACCTGTCAAGATGACTCTAACTTCCTTAAATGAAGTCCATAAATTTAGGATTTTGAATTTCGCGCTAGACATCGCTTGGGATTTGTTGAAGAGCGGCCGCTAGTATTTCTCGAGCGTTTTCGCTTGGTCGAAGAACGTCGCTTGAAAATTGTCGCTATACACATAATTGCTAGACAGACATCGCTTGAAAGATTTGTTGCTTCTCGGTTCTTCACTTTGTCAAACTCCTCTTGAAGAATATCCCTTGAATAAAATTTCCGCTTTACAGAATATCGCTAGGAAGATTCTTCGTTTGACTTGAATTCTCGAGCAACAGCTTTCAGAAAACCTTTTGGCCAAAAACCTCTAGTGAAAAGTCATTAGGTCTTCAAATGTCGCTTGGTAAAATACACTTGAAAAAAATATAAGCTCTCTAACAACTTGAGATTTTCTAAATACATAAAAATATTACAAGTGTTTCATCTAGGGGAGTTATTTTACAATACTATAAGAACATGAATAATCTAGCTAAGGGGCTTTGGTATAATCAAAACAATTTAAAGAATTTTATTAATTAAAATCCCCCTTAACTAAATATTCCAGCAATTTTCCCATTTTTGATGATACCAAATATATTATCAAAAAGTATCAGAGCGATCTTTTTAAAAAAATCGATTCAAAAAGAACTTACCTGAGCAAGCGATTTAATTTCCGCTTGAAATTTTCAGAGCAATTCTATGAATTCTCTATAAGTCTTTTCAAGACTTAGCGAATTCTCCGTTGACTTATGATTTCTTCTGCATCACGAACAAGCGTTAGAGCAATAATATTATGTCCATTATCTTGTGTCGCTAATCTAAAGAGAGAAAAGATAAATAGACAATGAGTTATTGCCATGAGAGAAGTAATCACTTTTTCATTGATAATTCATTGTAAGTACAAGTGATAACAAGAGAAATTCCAGAGCGAATATAGGAGAGAGACAAAGAGGATACAAACTAGACTCTCCCATGAGGCACAAGCCCATAGGCAGAGTAGACTCTAATCTTCGCTTGGGTTAGCTCGGCTGGTTCAGTGAGTTTCTACTCCTTCTTCAACCACAACCACTCACTCTCAAGTTGTTGTCTATTGAGCAGTCTGCAACCAATGATATATGGAACGTCAAACTCTCGATTGTTGGGGGCAATCATCAAGTCGTTTCCAGCTCTAATAAGAATGATGGACCATAGCTTCTTGTGATATGTTTACATGAAGGTGACGAGGGCTAGCTGAAGATTTGTAGTCCTGTACACTCTCCAGAAGTAGTGCATTTTGATAAATCGCTCTTCGGTCTTCCATCATTCCTCGAAGCATCTGGTGGGAACATAGGCAGCAACACTCCTTGCCTTGTTATCCTCTAGGAATTTCATTATGTCCTCTACTCTCCTGTTGAAGATTTTATCCTTGAGAGCTGGATATGTGATAATATTCCTCTCACTTCTAAGCTTCGGCCTAATCTCTTGTATAACATCGATAATTAGCCTCTACATCTCTGCATCCCTCTCGTGTACCTCGGTCTCATTGATCATATGAGTAGCGATTCGTACAGATTCACCGTATTCCGCTCTTCCTTGTTCTGTGGAGCATAGCGGATGGAGGCGTCTTTGAAGTATTCTAGGGCCCGAGCTTGGAAAGCATCTCTGAGCTCCGTCCTCTTATCAGCTCTCTCTCCTCTTGACTTCTTTGGTGGCTCTGAGGTTTGAACAAGAGCGGTATCGGATTTTATGTTCTTAGCAACTGTATCTTCAGGGCTCTTCTCAGCCTTCCTCTTCTCAGTGACTTTCTCAGTAGTAGGAGCGGTAGCGGGTTTATCAGTTTGAGCAGGAGCGGATTTGTCAGCATCCTTGGTTCGCTTGGGCTGCTGCGAAGTGGTAGGTTCTTTGATCGAAACTCCCTGAGCGTGAATAGCCCCAAGCGATTTCTCCTGTCCTTCCCCCTTGCTGACAAGTCCGCTCACAAGCTGAGCAGCGTCGATAGTCCTCTTGGCACGTTCTCGCTTTGCCACCTCCTTAGCAGCAGCTTCCACCTTTTGAATGAAGACCCCCAGTACAAAGTGAGCAAATTGAGGGACTTGCTTGACTAGGATCTTGTGGATTATCTCTTTCATGTGCGGTGTAAGCTGGGCGATTTGCTCGATTGCTTCTTCAATTTGAGCCTTGGAAGCTCCTTCATCCTGAACAATCGGAGTGACTTCATCGGTTGTAGGAGCGACTTATATCTCTAGCTCAGCAGTCAAGAGATCGATCTCTATTGTGAGCTCCTCCTTCTCCAGCTGTATGCTCTCTTTCTCTGCTAGCACCTTCTCCTTCTCCGCTAGCAGCCTCCTTTTCCTCTAACAACTTCACCTTCTCAACACCATCAGTTTCCAAAAGTGTCTTTACTAGAGCGATTTCCTGGTTTGCTTTGAATAACTCCTGTGTGAGTGAGTTCTGAACATCCGTCGCTTAAAACAGCTGATCGTTCAAGGCGTTAACAACTCTCTCCAACTTCGCTTTCTTCTCATTTGCTTCCTTCTCCACCTCACTCACTTTCAATTTCAGAGCGGTGTTTTCCAGAGTGACTTCCCGGACATGCTGCTGGAGGCTCAGATTTACGCCTCAAATCACCTTGTAATGTTCTTCACTCTTCTCAAGAGCGGCCTTTGCTTCTTCTACTAGACTTTGCAGCTCAAGCAGGCTTGGCATTCTTCTGGGCACAAGCTCGAGCAAGTTCGGGTGTGCAGGAGCGAGAAATTCTTCCATCTTCTACCACACAGCTCATTCATCAATCAGAGCGTGAAAGCCAGCGATATCGAAGTTATTGAGAACCTTCGATTCATCCATTTTCAGTTGCTCTCAGCCAATCACGTCTATCGCTTGGAAAACCTTCTAGAACTATGTCCCTCGAATCCTTGTATACACCAAGAGCTCAAATAATTTGTTCTTCTCCTCATTAGGAAGCTCGACCTTCTCAAAGTAGCGGTTGAGGTCAGCTATAGCCATCTTGGCATCCATATAGACGAGCTCTTCTTGTCCACCTTACACAGAAGTGGAAGGGATTTCAAATGACTCTAGCTTAGAATGAAACGCTTCATCTCCAGGAATATCTTCGTCCATCAGCATATCCCCTCCCTTCTCCAAATACGCAAAAATATCTTCATCGCCTTCATCCATCTCCAGCGTCTCATTAGCAATTCCTTGTCCTTATCAACAGCAACAGATAGTGTCTTCTCCGGCTCGTGAGTGGTCTCTTCCTGCAGAGAAGGAATTTCATCGTGAGCGGGCTCCTCACGAGCGGGTTCTTCTTGTGGAACGATGATAGCCAGAGTGGTCCGCTTGAACTTGCGGCTCTTCCTCCTTCTCTTCTTCATCTCCCTTCTTTTCTCCATCCAAATTCAAACCTTGTAACACCTTACTGATCATATCCCTAGTTTCATCTCGTACGCGGCTAGGGTCACCAATCTGCTCTCTCTCTCTCCCTCAACATCCTTTGTAGCGACCTCAAGATCGCTAGAGCCTTTAACATCGGAAATAGGCTCTACATCAAGAGCTTTCATCAACCTCATCTGCCTTTCCGCTCTAGAAATGAGTGGTTCATCCTCTTCCTCATCTTCAACAATCGGCGCTTCAAACACTTCAACCTTCTTGCTAACCTTCTTCTTAATGGCTTTAACAGGGGTAGCGACTTTCTTTGCCTTCTTCAATTGCGCTTCAGCATCTTATATATCTTCGATTGGGGCGATAATAAGTTGATCGCTAATCGCTTCATCTGCATCCTCCTTGTATAGCGGCCTTGTTGTAGGCTTGAAGCAAAAGGACTTGTCGAAAATCTCTCCCTTCTTCTCAACTATCTTCAGCAAAGCGGCAGAATGGACATTCCCATAGCGGATTTGATTTTGGGTGCCATTTGAGAGTTTGAAAGAATTTTGGTAAGGTTTAGAGTTTGAGAGATTGGAGATTTGTGATTTGTGGCTAAGGTTTGTAGAAGACGATAGAAACTGTTTGATTTGCATGAGATAGTTGTTTAGAGTTTGACACCGCTAATCTAGACCGTTGAAATTTAGAAAGACTCTAGAGATTCTGCAGCTGAGATTCACTTTCCTAAGAGACAAATATTTGGATAAGTTTAGAGCTATGGCTGGGATTTGTCCGAGAAAATCAAACGATTGAGGATTTCTAGGCGAGTGAGGGTTACATAGGAAAAAGTGTCATGCAAAAGTGCAAAAAGTGCATAGTTGTCAGTGCATTAAATGCGAAAGATTCACTAGAAACTGAATCAATTATGTACTCGAGCAGAATTGCACAAGCGATTTTTCACTAGCGCATTTTCAATGAACAATAGCTCGACCAATTTTTCCATAAGCAATTTTAGACGATCTCTCGAGCGATTTTAGTTAAAGTGATTTTACTATCAACTTGAGCGAATTTCTAAAGAAAGCGATAATATGAATTTTCACTTAAGGAAAAATACTTAACACATTTAATGAAGTAAAGAGATAATTTTGTCCTTTGAGGATATTTGGTTGAATTGTTTTGATCAAGAGAATTTTCATGAATTTTGAGAGCGACCCGCTTTTTTAAGGTCAGTAGAGCGTAGTCTTTCTCTCAAGTGAAAATCTCTAAGATTGAATAGTGTCAGCACTTTACTATTTTTCAATTAATAATGTGAATTTCAAGGAAGCTTGGACATAATTAATTTACTTCTAATGGAAATAGGGAAAGAAGACTTACTGGTCAATCGAATATTGTAATTCGATTGATACCTCATTGAAGCGTCTACGAGTAAGCGGTATATTAGACCCGCTAGTCATACTCCTTGGTTGATCGAGCGAATATCGCCGAGCGGTTTTCTTTGAGCGGCTTTCTTCCGAGCGATCCGCTTCTTCCCAGTTCCAGCTAGCTTCTTCGACCCCTTATATCCTCAAGCTAGAATGTTCCCCCTTAACTGAATATCCAACAATATCCTTGGGAAACCATTCAGCTTATACTCCTTGATCCACCTTATCCTCTTTAGGGTCTAGTAAACCCAATTCCACATATAACATTTTGAAGCGCTTGTGCAAGCAGTTTTTGTGAGGATATCCGCTCACTGTATGTCGGTGTGAATTTTGACCACTTTGACATTCTTTTTCTCCACATGATCTTTGATGAAGTGATGTCTAATCTCGATGTGTTTGCATCTTGAATGCAATATAGATTGACAGTCATCGAGATGACACTTGTGCTATCACAGTAGATTGGGATCTATTTGGCTTCTATGTTATCGTCCATTAATTGATGCTTGAGCCAAACCACTTGTGAGCAGCAGCTTCCAGCGGCCATGTATTCCGCTTCTGTGGTCGATGTTGCTACACTTGTCTGCTTCTTTAAGAACCAAGAGACAATTTGTTCCCTAGGAACTGACACGTTCTTGTCGTTGACTTTTGATTGATTTTGCATGTTCCAAAGTCAGTGTCTGAATATCCGCTTAGCTCCAATCCATCTTCACGAGGATACCATATTTCATATGGAGTCTTCTGGTGTCTGACATTAATGGTTGCTCTATTCTGGACGTAGCAAGCTGTATGAACTGCTTCAGCCCAAAAGTGCTTGGGTAACTCGGCGTCTGCTAGCATTGTTCGAGCGATTTCTTTGATCGTTCGATTTCTCCGCTCTGCTACTCCATTCTGTGAGGAGTTATTGTAACTCAGGTTTGCCGCTTCACTCCATGCTCCGAGCAATAATCTTCAATCACAAAATTTAAGAATTATGTGCCACGATCCTAGCGAATAGTTACTGTGTTGTGGCTCTTCTCCACTAATAGTTGCTTTAGCAGCTCTGGTAGTAACTTTAGAGTCTCCTTTTTGCTGTACATGAAAACTACCCAAGTGAAGTGAGAAAAATCATTAACTACAACTAAGGTATATTTTCTTCCATCTAAAGAGCGAGGAGATACTGGACCGTGAAGATCCATATGGAGCAACTCGAGTATTCGCTTGGAAGACCCTTCTTCAATGCTTGGGAAAGACGCTCTTGGCTACATTCCACTTTGGCATGCTGCACAGACTTGGTCTTTCACGAATACTTCGTTTGGGATTCCACGAACAAGGCCTTTTCTTGCGATAGTGTTGATTGACTGAAAGTTGAGATGACTTAACCTTCGGTGCCAGAGCCAGCTCCTTTCAGGTGCGCTTCTAGTGACCAAGCAAGTCTCGTGGTCGCTTAAGGTCCACTTCGTTACATACATATTGCCTTACCGTGTACCAGTGAGCGCTATCTGCTTTGTTGAACCATGCTTGATAAAAAAAAAGTTTGTTATCAATAAATTCAACAATATATCCCTTATCACATATTTGAGATATAGAAAGCAGATTATGTTTAAGCCCCTAGACAAATAAAACTCTTTCGATTTTCACATTGCCCAGTTGCAGTGTACCGTAGCCTTTGGTTATTCCTTTGGCATTGTCACCAAAG
>JAOWBJ010159623.1:0-11963 GCA_028566335.1 Monarda citriodora | reverse complement strand
TTGGGTCTATCTTAGGTTCTAGGAAAGCTCTGGTTATAACTTGCTTAAGTTATCCTTATTAAAAGACCGGAGTCTCCTGAGAACATTCTTGATCAAGTTTAACGACCTAGCTAGGCCGAAGCGAGCTTAACTTCGCGGCCTAGCTTCGTAGTCGCTTCGGCGACCTAATACTTCGCAGCTCGCTGCGATCTAACATATTATTCGTTTTAACCGCTATCTCTAAGTGTTGAAAATCCCATTATTAAGTCTATCAAGCCTGTCCCTTGCCTAATAGTGGTGGTAGATTCTATGTTTAAGCTCTGTGCTCGCTATTACATTGAAGAGAACATAGGAAATCTATTTTCTTGAATTACCAACAGTTTACCCTTTTTAAAAGACAATGTATCAGACTTGGAAAATTGGGAACTAGTTTTATGACTCTTCTCAAAGGAAACAAGAAATTCAAAGAAGGAACCCTAACATAGTTCGGAAGTTCAAAAAGCACCCTAGACTCGTGCATGGATGCGAAAAAATGCTACGAAAATGATGAAGGAATTACCTTGGATACAATGGGAAAACCCGTGTGACTCAAAGCTTGATCTTGGATCCTTGTTTTTTTTCCTCACTGCTCTCGTGTTTCTCTAAAAAATATAGCTGAAGATTTAAAATGGCGAAATTTGTTATGTTGCCATGGAAAGGGTATTTATAGGGAGGGTGGTGTCGCTTGGGTTCTTGGGCCGGCCAAATGATTGACACTGCTGGATTTTTAGTGGTGGAGACAATTTCTGAAAAGGCAGTCTCAGGGTTGGTCAGTTTGGGCGGTGGCTCCGGCAGTCGAGGGAGCATGCATTGGCTCAAGCTGAACGGACTCTTATTGGCTGACTCTTGATTTTTCCTAGGTTATTTTAACTTGAGTATTAAGCAGAAACGCTCATTGGGTATCGCTTTGGTTGAAAGGAAGGAAATTGTTCTTTCAATTTCAAATATTACAAGGGGACTCAGAAATTGCCGAACACTGGATCTCACTGAACTCTACACTACCGAACACTGGCGATACCGAACATCTTACTCCGGCTTTGCTGAACACTAGGCTTTGCCGGGCACTAAACTCCGGCAACACCGAGCACTACTAAGCTTCGGAACTGCCAAACACTAGATAGCTTTCCTTAACATCTTCTCGTGTGGTGCGAGCTTATCCCATTCGGCTACGCCAAAGCTAGCTTCGGACTAACCTGAGCGAGGTGCCGAACACATCGCCTTTAGCCACTTAATCTTGAGCACTCTAGCCAAAGACTAATCTGAATTTCAAAATATTCATACCCATAATTCATACAACACACAAACAACAAGGTATGTTAGTACCAGTATGTTAGCACACATAAGGTCACATAAGGCACGTAAAACACATAAAAAAAACACACAAGATCACACAATTCCTTGAACACAACCGAACTCATCCCTACTCTTCTTATTTAACTTCCCATAAATCCGTCGCTATTTAGATAACATGTATTATTAAGTCAATAAGGTGCGCACCCACGATACCAAACATAAAACATGTAAAAGCATTTAAATAATTCAGTCCTGCATAAATTGAAGCAAACTCAGGAACATAACTTCAAACCTTCTTTTGTTGAAAAAAAATCACCACCACCAAATCCGCCATTATTTGTTCAACTCTCCATTAGTTCAAGAGAACTCAAAAAAGAAAAACATTGAAGTAACCATGTCATGCAGCTCATAACATACCAGATCAAAAATTAAAAAAAAAAAAGTTTGATTGAAATTTACAGTTTTTCAGTATTTTCACGTTTTCAGATTCTTCTCTCCCTTGTTTGACATAATAAATGCCAAACGTTCAAACAGTCGGAGCATCTTCATCATCTTTAGCATGCTCTACCTAAGTGTATGCATTCACATCTTGTTCCTCAGTGTCAGGCATAACTTCATGGCATGTGTAACGACCCTCGGCCCTAGCCAAAGTAGCCAAGTCCGGAGGTTGTTACCATGGGGGTGATACGCGCGGATGACGAGTGGACGAAGGCATGACTATGTGTGATGTAGTATGGTGTGATGAAGATAGCCTCGGCACCGGAGCGCCGAGGAGGCACTACAAGAAAAATGGTTATAGACAACACGTTATAGACCACGGGGATTTTATTCGTGTGGTCTATACTCTTATAGACCACGGTGATATGAATTCCCGTGGTCTATTAGCATTTCAATAGACCACGGGGAACTAAACCCCGTGGTCTATTACCGTTATAGACCACGGCTATGCTTTTCCCCGTGGTGTATCAGCACACGGTTATAGACCACACGCTTTTAAAACTGCGTGGTCTATTAAAAAACTATCAATAATATTAGGATCGCTCATATTCAGTAAAAAAAATGAAATGAAAAAATTCCCAACTTCCTCCACTCGCCAAACCTCTCCACCTCCGCCGCAATGCCTTTCTCTCTCCTTCCTCCTCCTCCTCCTCCGGCGACTCCCATCTCCCCAGCTATTTCTACTTTCTCAACAAATATATTATTCATTCAGAGAATATCAGCCCGGACAATCGTGGAGGCTTCGAAAAACGACGACACGAACCCGCCGTTAATGGCTTTTTCCGGCCAGCCCACGCCATGAGTTGGCCCCGGTGAACCTTGTCCAGATTTGTAACAAGTGTATTCGAGCAGGTTTTGTTCTGAATTTTCGTGTAATTGGGATCGGTAACCCTAATTTCTTACTGCTGCAGATATCATGGTCGATAATTGTGCTATTTGCAGGAACCATATCGTGGATCTGTGTATGTCTCCTCTTTCCCGATTGCGCTCTCCGTTAAATTTGTTTAGGTTCGATTCATTTCGTTTAATTTGGTGATTTTATTATCAGGCATCGAGTGCCAAGCTAATCAAGCTAGGGCTACGAGCGATGAATGCACTGTTGCTTGGGGTATATTGCGATACTTCAATCTTTTGAATGTTTTTTCTTCTACATTCTTTGATTTTTATTGTTTGTTGTTCTGTACTTTTAGGGCTTAACGAGAATTTTTAATATGGTCGTGATAGTTTAATTGGTAAAGGTGTAAGGAATTAGTAGATATCTGGTATGTATAATTCTTCAAAAACTTGATCTTTCATACAATAATCTTGAAGGAGAGGTGTTGAATGGTGGGATTTTCTTGATTACTAGTAGTTAAAGAAGCAGCAATTCAGTTTCTGCTCTAGTAAGTTGGACATTAATAGTTTTATTCGTTTTATGTTTCCAGGAAGCTCGATCACAACACCAATTTGGGCTTTGGTTGTTATCTTTGGATGCTTCTTAAATAATGTTAGTTCACCTGTTATGTAGATTGTTTTGGGCATGTATGCTTTTCTATTGGGGAACATTTTTGAAGTTAAGATAATTTTACATATTATTAGAAGTTTAAACATTCAGTTCGTGTTATAGACTTATTGAATGGTACAGCGTTAATAAAGAAAGCGAAGTTCATACATAGAAACCATCCGAAAACATTATCCTTGGAATCTAGTACAAAACCAGTAATACATTGTCTTAGAAAGTTTTCAGTACAAGAGAAACAATAAGGTGACTAATAACTTCGGATGTTCGTATGAGGACGAACACCACCAAGAGCTCCAGCTTCGGTCCTCGGCAAGCCACTCCGTCACGCCGAGCCCCCACACGAGCTGCTCAACCTGCACACAGGGAAAACGCATGCAGGGTTGAGTACTTTGAAGCACTCAGTGAACACATGCCTAAATATTTTAACCATAACCACAATGTAAGGATCATAGGAGTTAAGGGAAAGACCTATGTCGCCTCGGCGTCTGGCCGCCGAGGGTTTTAAGTTTTGAAAGCCCACCTCTTTGCCTTTCTTGGTCTCCGGCACTGGCCGAGCTATGGAGACTCCTTCTTTGTGCAACATTAACAAGAAAAACCTTTCATAAGCTACGCTGCTAGGTAAGCCGGACCCTCGCGTGAGCCCGGTACTTGCTAATATGCTGAAGATGCATGCGAACTGACCCTCGGGTCTATCTTAGGTTCTAGGAAAGCTCTGGCTATAGCTTGCTTAAGTTATTCTTATTAAAGTGACCGGAGTATCCTGAGAATACTCTGATCGAGTTTACTAACGTCTCAACTATGTCGGGCTTAACTCCGCAGCTTGATGCGGTTTAGCCTATCGACTACGGGACGTATAACATTATTTAAAACTGTTTTACCACTTTGTTGGGGTGAAGGTGAAGGTAAGTTTTATTCTTAAGTTTCGTGCTTGGTACTACATTGAAGGAATCCTAGGATGCCTATTTATCTAAATTACCAACAATTTCTCCTAAAAATGCAATGCACCAAGACCTTGGAAACTTTGAGAAGACTGGGTTCATGACTTTAGTCTCAAAGGAAACAAGAAATTCAAAGAAGAATACTAAACATATTCGGGAGTTCAAACGTGTCCTAGACTCGTGCATGGATGAGGAATTGCTACGTATTTGAAGAGATAATTACCTTGAATGCGGTGGGAGAACCGGGTGTGACTCTAGGCTTGATTCTTGGATCCTTGGTATCTTTCGTGCTTCTCTCGTGTTTCACTCTTATGTTGGTGATTGCAATTCAGATGGCAAAATTGTGATGTTAAAAGGGAGGGGGTATTTATAGGGAAGGATGCGTCGCTTGGGTTCTTGAGCTGGCCAAATGATTGGCACTGCTGAGTTTTTAGTGGTGGAGACAGTTTCTGAAAAAGGTTGGCCTATGGTTGGTCAGTTTGGGCGGTGGCCTCGTCAGTCGAGGGAAACATGCATTGGTTCAAGCTCTGTAGACCCTTATTGGCTGACTCTTAATCTCCATATACTATCTGAATAAAAAAAACGAGGAAGGAGATTGGATTATGGTAATTGAGAGTTACGAGTTTTCTTGGAATTTTCCACCCATGCGAATCCTACCGGTCACTAAGTAGTGCCGAACACCTTGCCTCGGCAAAGCCGAGCGCTGGTGTTGCCGAGCACCTGTCCTCGGCAACACCGGACTCTTGTAACCTTCTTAACTACGCCTCGGCGACTAGCGTTCTCTTAGACTTTTCCGAGGCGAGCTTCGGACGCTCCTAGCGAGGTCCCAAGCATTCGAGTTTTAGCTAGACCGGCTATTTGGGTTATAACTTTCAAGTGACAAGCTCAACCACTTTTACAGTATTTAGCTAAACTATCTCATTCATCACATCCATGCATCAAATTCCACATTCATCAAGGTTAGTACACATATGTTAGAGCACGTAATATCACATAATGCACATAAAGACACATCTGTTCACAGCCAAATCATCCATTTATTCCATTATCTCCAAAGAAAACCTGTCATACGCTACAAGGAGGATTCTAAAACTCGGGCTGTTACATTTGAATTTTTTGGCTAAGTGTCGAGAATGGAGAGTGTGGTGTACTTGAGAAGAAAATAAGGGTTTTTCAAATTCTGATGAAGTATATATAGGTTATGGGGTGATTCATCGTGTCCGCTAGTTATGGATGTGACTCTTTGGTTTCACGAATAGGATTACTTACGGAATTTGAAAAGATGCGGTGGTAGGTGTATAGTTGGACGGTTGAGATCTCCCTTGAAAATCGGACGGTTACGGACTAGTGGGAGGACGTGTCAAAACAGAAAAAGGTGCCTGCAAAAAGCACGTCGTGTCAGGAGTGGCAGGGCATTAAATGCGTGAAATCACTTGCCGGAAGTCCTCTTTAGTGAATGTGAGCGAACTCGCTTGAGCAAATTCCTCACGAGCGAATTCTCTAGAGTGAGCGAATTTTCTATATTCGCTGTAGCCTTTTCCTGAGCGATTTATGTTAAAGGTATTTTTCTTAGAAGCGATTTGTAGATCTCTCAAGCAATATTTAAGTGACTAACAAGATATTATTTTACGAATTTGCTTTAGCGATCTTAGATCCGATAAAATATCAGCTTCTGTTGAAAATTGCTTAACATCTTGAAAGGGAAAATAGTAAAGCAAATAGAAAAGAGTGATTTATCCTTTATTTGATTATCCTATTTTTAAATTGTTCTTTAAGAACATTTGGTTGAATCGCTTTGCTTAAGAGAGTTTCCAAGAATTTTGTGAGCGACCCGCCTTTTTAGGATCTGCAGAGCGTAGTGGCTTTCTCTCAATTGAAAACCTCTTAGAATATAAGTGTCAACACTTTACTATTTTTCAATTAATAATGTGAAGTTCTACAGGAAAAATTTCACAGAATTAATTTACTTCCTAAAGATTTAAAGAATAGAGGACTTACCATTCAATCAAATATCGTAATTTGATTAATACCTCTATGAAGCGTCTTTGACCAAGCGGTATGTTGGACCCGCTTGACAAGTTTCTTGATCGAGCGATCTCTGCCGAGCAAACTTCTTCGAGCGGCATCCCTCGAGCAATCTTCTTTCCATTCCGCTTCATTTTCTTCCCCTTATATCCTCAAACGCGAAGGTTCCCCCTTAACTGAATATCCAACAATATCCTTGGGAAACCACTCTGCTTCTTCACCTTACTCCACCTTATTATCCTCCTCAGGATCTAGCAACCCTAATTTAACACACAACATTTTGAATCTATCTTGTGCGAGCGGCTTTGTGAAGATATCAGCTTGTTGTATGTCGGTGTGAATCTTGACCACTACGACATCCTTCTTTTCAACATGATCTCTTATAAAATGATATCGTGTCTCAATGTGCATGCATCTCGAGTGAAGGATTGGATTGACGGTCATCGAGATAACACTTGTGCTGTCACAATAAATAGGAACTTCTTTGGCATCTATGTTGTAATCCATGAGTTGATGCTTGAGCTAAAGAACTTGTCAGCAGCCGCTTCCAGCGGCCATGTATTCCGCTTCTGTGGTCAAACTCGCTATGCTTGTCCGTTTCTTCAAAAACCATGACACAAACTTGTTTCCAAGTAATTGGCATGTTCCTGTGCTTGATTTCCTATTAACTTGACAGGTGCCAAAATCTGCATCCGAGTATCCCCTTAGCTCCAAACCATTTCCTTTTGGATACCAGAGACCTAAGTTGATGGTCCCCTTCAAATATTTCAATATGGTTCGAGCGGCCTCTAGATGATATTTCTTTGGATCGCTTTGGAATCTTGCGAACACTCCAACTGCATAAGATATGTCAGGTCGACTTGCAGTGAGGTAAAGGAGCGATCCAATTAAGGCTCTATATTCTGTGGGATTCACCGCTTTGCCATCGGGGTCAGAGTGAATTTTACATGTTGGACTCATTGGGACAGTGATAGTCCGCTCTTTCTCTACTCCGAACCGAGCGATCATCTCTCTTGTACTTCGCTTAATTGATGAAAATCCCATCTTCCTTCTGTTTGACTTGAAGCCCTTAGACTGCAGTCGACTTTTAGATCAAAATATAGGTGCTTTAGAAAAGAAAAAAAAACCATGTTTCTCAACTAGATGGCTTGACAATTAGCAACGTGTTGGGCATGTGTTCACTGAGTGCGTTTGTACCCAGCCCTGTACATATTTTCTCTATCTACAGGCGAGGGAAGTGCTTTCGGTGGTGTCAGGCGGCTTATGTCAACCCAGCTCGAGCATGAAAGACTTTTGGTGGCACGTCTTTATACATGTGTTTATTTCAATTCTCTTTTGTTATGGATGTAAGACAATGATTCGTGAATTCGCCTGAACACTTAATCTTTTGTATTTAGCTATCCATAGCTAAGTCCGCTCGTGACAACTCCTCAGGGCCTATCGGGATGTCTTTGCATGGTCTCCGCTGGACATGATGGGAGTGTCTCTGGACATTATCACACACCGACTGAATTTTGATCCCACAGTCCGGCCGATAAGACAAAAGCAAAGGCTCTTTGCCGTGGAAAGAAATCAAGTCATTCATGACGAAGTCCTTCAGTTGCTGAATGTCGAAGTCCTCTTCGAAGTGAAATACCCAACGTGGATAGCCAATCCAGTGATGATCAAGAAAAAGGAAGGGGGTGGCGGATGTGCATAGATTACACAGATCTAATCAAGCATTGTCCCTAAGATTGTTACCCATTTCCTGACATAGACAAAAAAGTCGAAGCCTTAGTAGGTTTCGAAATTTTTAGTTTTCTTGATCTGTACAAAGGCTATCATCAAGTTTTAATGAATGAAGAGAATGCTTCCAGAACTGCTTTCATTACTAACTTCAGAATTTTCTCCTATAAAAAGATGTCGTTCGGATTAAAAAAACACATGAGCCAACGTATCAAAGGATGGTGGACAAGTTATTTCGGCATCATATCGGCAAGATCGTCAAAGTGTACGTCGATGACATCGTCGCCAAGAACAAAAGCATTTCCGAATGCCTGGACAATCTCAAAACAGTTCTTGATGTAATCCGGAATGCCAACCTCAAACTTAATCCCCATAAATGTACGTTCTTGGTAGACTCGGGGAAATTTTTGGGGTGTTAGGTGTCCAAAGAGGGACTCAAGGCCAATCCGACCAAAGTCCAGGTTATTCAATACATGGCAATGCCGAACTCCATCCATGATGTACAAAGACTAACCGGATGCCTAGCTGCACTGAATCGCTTCCTCTCTCAAGCGGCCGAAAAACAGTTGCCCTTCTTCAAAATATTAAAGCTGGCCCCAAAGTTCAAGTGGGGAGAAATGTAGAAGAAGACCTTTGAAGAGCTCAATAAATATTTAGCCGAACTCCATGTGTTGTCCGTACCTAAAGAAGACGAGGCTCTTTCTTTGTACTTTGCAGCCTCGGGCGAAACAATCAGTGTGGTACTTGTACGAGAAGATGGTCGGCGTCAACATCCCATATACTTCATAAGTTGTGCACTAAGAGGTCCAGAGACTCAATATCAGCCTTTAGAGAAAATAACTTTGGCCTTAGTGAATGCGGCAAGAAGATTGCGGCCTTACTTTCAAGCTCATACAATACGGGTCTTAACTGATCTCCCACTTCGGCAAGTTTTGACTAAGCCTGAAGCATCAGGTAGAATAGCTAAGTGGGCTATTAAGTTAGGTGAAACCCGGATTGTTGGATAGGGTATGTAGATGGAGCTTCATGCAAAACAGGAAGCGGAGCTGGCATCCTACTCGTTGCACCGGATGGACACGAAGCGACTGACTCACTTCGGTTCAAATTCCCCACTACAAACAACAAAGTAGAGTATGAAGCACTCCTTGCCGGACTCCGATTAGCTCAAAGCCTTCATGTCAAAACTATAAGAATCCATAGTGACTCACAAGTCATGGTGGGCCACATAATGGGAACGAGTAAAGCAAGAGGGGAGAAAATGATGAAATATCTGGAAAAAGTCCGAAGTTTCCAGCAAACTTTTTTGTATTTCCAGATAACTCGCATCCCAAGGGCACAAAATAGCCGGGCAGATACTCTGAGTAAATTGGCATCATCTCACAGTTCAAATGTAGAAGAACTATTGCACAGAAGCATCGATGACGCAACCGAAGTGCACATGGTAACAAGCACACCGAATTGGATGACCCTCATACTAGAGTATCTGGAAAAAGGTCGGCTACCCGACGACAAAATCGAGGCAAGAAAGATACTATGCAGATCACTTCGTACGAACTTCAGTAAGGAATCCTCTATAGAAAATCCTATCTACAACCATTGCTAAGGTGTATAAGACCTGATGAGGCGGATTATGTCCTAAGAGAAGTCCACGAATGATCCTGCGGAAGCCACATTGGAGCCAGGGCCTTAGCCAAAAAAGTTATTAGGTGGGGATATTACTGGCCAACCCTTGTCCAAGACACAGTCGTCCTCGTTAAGAATTGCTCGAAATGCCAGATTCATGCAAATGTCCCAAAGATGCCGCAGACAAATCTGACCACCATGCAGAGTCCATGGCCATTCATGTAGTGAGGCATAGACATCGTTGGACCATTGGAGAAAGCCCCGAGACAGCTGCAATTTTTGATTGCAGGAATAGACTATTTTACTGAGTGGGTCAAGGCCGAATCCTTGGCCAAGATAACAAGTACAAACACTCTCAACATCATCTGGAAGAATATAGTCTGCCGCTTTGGCATACCCTATGTCATAGTCTCGGACAATGTGACTCAATTCACAGACAAACGGTTTAGGGAATGGTGCCAAGAGTTAAAAATTCAGCAACGATTCACTTTGGTCGCTCATCTGCAAGCAAACGGTCAGACCGAAGTCACAAACCGCATCATAGTGAAGGGGCTGAAAACTCGGCTAGATCGAGCCAAAGGGCTTTGGGTAGAAAATCTCCCACAAGTCCTATGCTCGTATCGAACTACCCCAAGGACTTCGAACGGCGAAACACCGTATAGTCTGGTATATGGCACCGAAGCGGTCATTCCGGTCGAAATCGGCATGCCCAGTCCTCGCACACTAAACTTCACAACTGAAGCTAATGAAGAAGGACTTCAGACCGAACTAGACCTCGCCGAGGAAAAGAGAGAGCTCGCCTTTATAAAGGAAGCTCGATACAAGCAGCAAGTATCCCAGTATCACAATCAAAGGGTGAAAACTCAGCAGTTTCAAGTGGATGACCTCGTACTAAGAAATAACGAAGTGAGCAGAGTAGAAAAGCATGGCAAGCTCGAAGCCACTTGGGAGGGGCCATATCGGGTCATTGAAGTTCTCGGAAAAGGGTCATACAAATTGGCTCATATGTCCGGTGAGCACATTCCCCGAACATGGCATATTTCGAACCTCAGAAAATACTATGCATAGATGGGCAATGTCAGTTCGGTTCACATAGTTCACTTTGTAGGTCCATGTTCAGTTTGGTCATCTATATTTTATGAAATTTATTTATTTTTTATGATCTTTTTTCTATTTTTTACAAGTCAACTGTCTTATTATTATTTTTTTTTCTAAGTTACTCATTCATTCTTGTATATATCCGAAGTCTCATTCGTACACAATGTTCATAATTTAATCTCAAGCTAGCCGCCTTTTCAAGAATATACCGAAGACAATGGTGGGTCAAATCGTCTATAGAAGGTATAAGACTACAATTTTCCTTATGTCACCGCAGTCCCTAGTTCGGGTGACTCCGCTCAAGCGCGCGTAAAAGGAAGTCTGTTCCTAGCGATAAAACTCGCCAAATAAGGACAAATCCATTTCGGTATAAGAGGTTCGCTACCTTATTAAAGCCGAAGTTCCTAAATTGAATAAAAAATAAATTTCTGTAAAAAGCTAAGTGATGATTCACAATTGCAAAACAGAAATATTTTATTCACAATGAAAGGTATACATCGGTATTGCAAAGAAAATAAACATACTAATTTATATCAATAAGTACAAGGGATTTATTTCAAGATGCAGGAGGGTCCCTAGGCTTGGTACAATACATCCATTTTTCGGCAAAGTCTTCAGGCTCTTTAGCCCTCGTAAGAGCATCCAAGTTGAATCTTCCGACTCCGGCCCCTCTCGCAGTGCCACCTCGAGAAGTAGAGCCTACTAGTCTCTTTCCGCGACCCTGAGATCGAGGTGCTTTACCACATCGGCGACTCAATACTTCTTGGTGATCTTGCTCGGTCAATTCAGAACGTAGATACCGAACTATTGTAGATCTTAGAGCCGGAGTATCATTGAATATCTTCTCCAGATTCGGATATCGAACAGGAATAATCTTGTATATTCCAGTAAAGTGCCGAGGAGCATCGATTTCACTTCGGTATTCCTTGATGTCGTACCGTAGAGCTTTTTCACTTTGCAGCTATGCTGCCATATATCCTTCATCTGGTCTTCTACTTCGGTAATCATCATCCCACCACTTCGGCGGATGATCTCTTCGTACTCGGTATTCTCCTCTTTCAAAACATCAAATTCGGCCTTCACGTCTTTGAGGGTGGACTCGAGTTCGACAACTTGGGCAACCACATTGTTAAATTTAATTTGATCATCTATGGCTCGGCCTTCAGCTTCATCCAATGCCGAAGAGTACAACTTTTTCCAATGTAGGATTTCAATCTCCTTGGAGTTAAGAATACGAGTAAACT